>KZ308247.1:1080767-1134762 GCA_000376725.2 Ladona fulva
TTCCCTGCCCAAAAAAAAACGCGAAAGTGAAACATTGAAATCAAATTATCAGCCATACTGTGCATTTTTATAACAACTTTTTCATATTTACGAACAAATATTACAACAACTTATACATTGCAGTTGATAAAAAAATTAAATTGCATTTTAAGTTAGTAAAAATATATCTTGAAAAAGTGTCGGAAATCGAATTTTCCGTTCCGCACCGCATGTACGGAATGCTGCTATCAAAAGTTGGGTCTGGAAATTTATTTTCTTCATGACCCTATATCTCGAAAACTTAATAAGTGATTTAAAAAATAATTTAGTTTACTTATATGCCCATACCTCGCTGGAATGCGCCTTATACTGAAACAGTGTATAAACATAGTATGCATTTCACACCCCTTCTTCACCCTTATACTACGCCTATGACAACAAGTCGATCGCGACACACTTTTACGATAAAAAGTAGATCTTATATACAGAAAAGTTGGCCACCCCTGCCTCTTAACATTCACTACGCCCTTGTGCAGTTCCCATACACTCAGAATGGAAGACAACAGCAACAGATAAAAAAAAGGTTCGTCGGATTAAAATAGAAATTAGGAGGTCCTAGAATAAGATGACGGATGAAGGAAAGATGATAGAGAGGCAGAAGAGGGAGGTTAAGTAGTAAGATGAAGGTTGTAAACTAAATTAAATTATGAAGAGTTTGATGTTTTCCCGGTGTATGATGCTAAGAAATTCTTCTCGGGTAGACAACCGGGTTAGTTCTTCGGTGTAAACCGACGTTTCGGCAACGTCCTCTGTTGCCATCTTCAGGGAAATTAAATTAAATTAAACTAACAAACTAATTTTCCTTGAAAATTTCAATGAATCAAAATAAATCATTTCCAACATTTCTGTGAATATACTAGTATTTAGCTATGAATCTTATAAAAACGCAATATCTATTCCAGATTATGCTTGATACATACGGTATTTCGAAACAACATGCTAAAGTTGCGAACAAGTTCATAATGGAGGAAGTTATGGAGAAAATAAAGCAACAAAACTCACAGCGGGAGAAATATACAGCTTCTAAGGCAATGAGAATGAAATTGTACATGTAAATATTTTGGAACGATGTATTGAACAGCACCTCGAAACTACAGTCTTTCGGCAAATAAATCTGAGCAGCATGAAATGGTCCATCTTTCGCCGAAAGCGCGCGCATCGCTCCATAAATTACCGACGTCGAAAACTACAGAATACAGCGGTAAACGATGAAAAAAAAGCTAATTTAAGAAGGTAGCTGCGGAGCGATCAATCAAAGGCAAGAAAATCTTCGAGGGAAGAGAAGAAAAGCATAGGGAGAAAAATTTATGGCGAGAAAGAGATGAAAAAACGTTGTAAACCGATTTAATACCGCTGAGAGTTTTTTCATAGCTCACAAATCACAAAAAAAAAAACAAAAGCGAAATTTAAAATCGCGCAGCCTCGTGGCTCCATTCGGGAGAGAATACTTCAAGTGGAAGAATAAAAATAAATTGTTTTATTAAAAACGATTCAGCGAAAACAGAGAATTATCTTTTGCCGTAAGCGATGATAAATAAGAGCAGATTGTGTTCCATACGAAGGTCAGGAAAGATCCACAAGTGCAGTGAAGTGAGGACACATACGCCTTCTTAATTACTAGCGAAAGCTCTTTTTAAAAGTAAATTTAAAAATAAATTTCTATCAAATTGAAGGATTAAAACCACAATGTGATTGCAACGATTATCGAATAAAATTNGATAAAAAGTAGATCTTATATACAGAAAAGTTGGCCACCCCTGCTATATAAGATACCTTCTATAACAAACAAAACTATGTTATGACGCAGTAAAAAGTATCGAGGAATACATATTATTCTCTGTAATTCTTCTGTGGACATTTTATCAGTCAATTATACTCTTATTATAAGCAGAAAGCTTTTCAAGTACTTCTCTAATTAGTAATTCAGTCAAAAAATTATTTTGTTTTCGTAAGAATATCTCAAACGACACTCATCCTCGCGATCTGTTCATTCTTCTGTTTCAACTCATCTCTTTTTCCGGCGGATATTACAAGAAAATATTCGCAAAAAATAAGCCCCCAAACTCTTTCTCTGATCATTATCAGCAATTCTGAATCTCAGTCCCGATATTCTTTACCTCTCTCGCCCTGCGTCTCACTAATGAATGTCTGCCTGATTCTTCTTCTCGCTCGACAAGTATGGGACAATTTTTCCGTAAATGGAGTAAAGCAATCAATCCATTGATTAATCGGGTATTTTTCCGATCCACATGAAACCAATCGAGGCCTCTCCTCCACCCTCCGGGGAACGTCAGATAACATCCTGTTTTTCCCTTCAAACGAGAGGATTATTCCATTCGCTTCGTCGAATACAAAAAATGAACTCCCTCTCCATTGCCGCGTTCCATTAACGACTGAAACCCCCCTCTCGACTTACTCCCTATCCTCAAATCGCGTAGTCAATCCCCTTGCCTTACAAATCCACCTGATCGCTAACTTTAGAAGCCGTAAAAATTTATTCTGATTGGAAAGAAAACAGCGGGTAGGATTTGAGTCGGATTTTGCATCACAAATGGCTTCATTTGCGCACCTGTGTAGACATCGATGTTTTACATTCTATCTGTCCAATCCATGTTCCAAGCATCATTATGGTGAGCCACAGATTTTCATCTACTTTTCTCCCAACCAGTCTTTATACCTAATCAGTTTTATTTACAAGTTTCCGGAAGTTTTTTTATTACCTCTTTATATTTTTATCTCCATAATTATTTTAATGTGGTGTTTCAGGTTTTAAAATAAAACAAACAGTCCTTTGTAACTTCCACATGCTAACATCAGGTGTAATACAGCCCTGTATATCCTGATGTTAACCGTTCTCTGTCCGAAACCGGTCGCATATAAAACTCTCGTGGAAGATACGAAGAACTTTCTGTTTTATTTAAAACTTTGTCATGGCTGTTCACGATGTCCGGCATAAGCATCTTGATTACGTTTGTTAGGTTCTTTTAACCCATTCGAGATGGATGGACCGTTTCTAATAGAATAACTTATGTAAATACATGTTTTCAAGACGATTTATTTTTCCTCTCTCTGTTGGTGTTTAATATTACGGAATAACCTTCTGAAAATATGCGGAAGCATAGATTTACCGCTCTGATAAATTGAGAATCGGTTTTCCAAATTATGGTGGAATAAAACCATCGTGCTCAATTGACATCCCATCTACTTATGAAACTTTTGAAAGTGAAAAGACTTTGTGGAACTTTTGAGGCATCAACCATTGCGTTTTCATCGCATTTCTCAAAAAATGAAGGTTACTAATCTGTAATCATCTTATAATCATTAAATTTTGAATTTTTTAGGCATAAAAATACGCAAGGAAATAGGTATCAATAATAATAATTTTTGCGCATACTTTGTTTAACTCACAGTTAATAACTTTTGTTTTTCCCGAATTATTTATCTATAAGAGAATTTCAGCGCAAAAAACCTTGAAGTTCTTTCGTATATTCGATTTGTTCCTTAATGGAAGTGTAAAATTGTGTAACCTAAAAAAATCTTCTATGGTTCCCTGCTCGCATAAAAAATAATGTGGAGTAAAATTAATTTTCCTTACTGTATTATCCTTATGAAGATTTGGCTTGTACCTCCAAGAGTATGACGTTTATGACATCTCAGACGAAAATAAATCGGATCCCTTTTCAAGGAAACAGTATAATTTACCCTCTCACATACCTTTCCACAGCATCGTGCTCATGGAAGGTTCCATGCGGTACTTCTCATTCTCAGATATTTCCATCTTAACCAGTTCCCTGCCTTGGAAAAAAAATCCTTAAACTGCTTCTTTTCCCTCTTCCGTCCGCATAAAACCCAAGCTTACGCTGCACCCCTTCCCAAACTCCTTATCCTTTAATTTAAAATTAATATTGGCGTAGATTCCCGGCAAGGCTTCTCTGAGGAGGAAATGAGAGGGGAAGCAAAGGAAGATGGAGGGAAATATGGCGGACGAGATGGGAAGGGTAAGGAAGGGGAATGAGGAAGGGAAGATATGGAGAAAAAGAGTTGAATGCGAAAATGAAGAGTACATTTTAGTAAAGTTGGATGAACGAGTGTACGAACTCTTCCATCAGAAGGTCTGCAATAACTATTTGAAGGTGATTTAACAGAGGAAGAAAGACTGAAGATTAATCAAGCTTTATTTTTTCAACGAGGTAAACGAGGTGTTTGCCAGGAATTGGTTGGGTTTTGTTTGCTTCTATTCTTTAAGAGGCGGGAAGAAAACTTTCTGAAATTCCTCGAATAATTTTCAGTGGTTAAAAATAATTGTATTGATCTCTCATTCGGAAATTTACGTCTCACACGCGCAAAATATGGTTTTAGATTAGAACAATTTTAACCACAGTTGTTCGATTTTCTGCCAAATTTTAAGTATGATATAAATATGATAATAATTAGCAAAACATTCTGAAGCTACACTTGTATTTGGCCTAGAAAATTTCATTTTAGAAAATACACTAATAACATGCTCAAGGTTGCTAGTCAACGACTGGAGTGATAAAAATCATAAAAATTAAAAATAAAGAGCTCCGAATAGCCATGTAAGTAACGCAATCGACATCGGTGAAAGCGGTTCCGGGTTCGATTCCCGGTGGGGCTCACGCGAAAAATAATCTTAACAGTCGAATAACTTTTAAAATTACCACTACTGCTATCATAATAGAGCTACGAAGATTGAAAAGATATTTCAACGTCATTGAATACTATTTGAAAAATAAAATAAAAGCAGATAAAACAACATCTTCCGTTTTTTCCAATGATAAACAGAAGTGAAAAATAGCGATATGACTGGGATTCGAATCCAGTTCTCCCATTTTACGTACGCTTTCCTGCATGTTAGTTCAGTGATTAAAACTACCATTCCGTATCCGTGTCCCACGTAGTGTAGTGGTGTAGGCCTCTATCCGGAAAGTGGAAGGCCTTGGTTCGTATCCTAATCATTTCGATATTTATTCCTCCTGTTTATCCTTGGGTTTTGAGGCGTACGTCTCCTAGTGCTAAGTTAAAACTAAATTAAATTCTGATTTTCTTTACTGCGTTCTTGTTTAGTTTTCTCGTTGTACTTTCAAATTTATATATATATGTGTGTGTGAAATTTAAGAAGTACCATTTTCCAATTTCGCAACGCTGAACTTAAGCTGTAACCCTTCCTTTCTTCGTGATCCGTTTCTTTGTGGAAAGCTATCAAAGTCTATCTTCCATTATTTTATCTCATGTTAGTAAGTACACAAATACTCTTGACTTAGCAAAGTTTCGAACCAAGGAACTCATGATTCGCTTAGTGAGCGCTACTAAACCTTCGACAGTAAATCAGAAATGAAGACGAAGGAGTAAGGTAAGAGGTCGGGCGTAAAGAGAGAAAGAGCGAATTGGTCGGATGGGAAGTGGGTAGAGAGAGGGAGGAGTTCGGAAAATGGAAGTTTTCCGAAGGTAAGGTGGGCGGGTTCACTCAGGGTGTTGATATGGATGTGAGAAATTTTCCCTGGTATGGCGAGAAGTCCCACCAAAGGGGTGAAAAGAGGGGTTATGGATTGTAAGAGGGTGGGTGAGGGGTTCATGGAGTTTGGGAAGGAGGGTGGGCTTCAGTTGATGGGGTGGGCGGAGTGTGGGTGAATGTTTGATGGCGCAGCTTCATCCGAGAGATTTCTGGTAAGCGAGTAATATCGACTGCCTTCCATCCCCTCCTGCCATTCCTCTCTCCCGTTTCCTTCCTTCCTTGCTGTATCCCTATCGTCCCGCGTGTTCCACGGAAGCTCCTCTCCTTGATTAATAGACTTCTCTGAAAGATGAAGAGTGAATGAGAGAGAAGGGATGTGAGAAGGGAAAAGGAAGTCTTAGCAAAAGGAGATTGAATGTTGAAAGGATGTTGGAATAAAATTTCAATGGCTGATAGTAACCTACGAAAATTTAGTTTTAATCCAAGGACGGATTCTACGAACATTGAAAACAATACTTTCTTATTCTCTGGGTTAAGTTTCTCGAATCGATATATTTTATAAACTACAGTTTGATTTGATGTAATTAACCGTGCAAAATGCATATACTAATCCACTACTAATAATCGGTCGTCCTAGACCTTCCATATTTTTCCTACTAATCCGTAGGTACTAACAAGTATTCGCAGTATTCTTCAGTACATGGTATTTTAAACACACAATAGCAGTTATTGTAAGTACATAAAAATTGCGTAAAAATCGATAAATATTTAGGGAATTTATGAAGCAAAAGTAGACGGAGGCCAAACGACGGAAATGATTTATTTTTGGGAAGTATTTATGAGAATTTTGATCATGAGTCCTGGGTACGTATCCAATTATGCACATATCCAAGGTATACCATTCTATAGAGTAACAACTAAAGCTTGCAGGAACTATGAATTATTTATGTTACTTGAAACTAAAGTGACCACTTGACAAGCGACATGGACTCGACCTAAATCTTATTGAAATTCAGAAATCAGCAATATGCGAACATAAAACCTTCCGTATCTTCCATCTATGTCATTCTACCTTCCTATACTCAGAAAGAAATTGTCCCTCCCCATTGTGTTTTATCTCTCATGATGATAAGGTTATTTGAAAAATTTCCAATACTAGTACCATAGGGCTCTCGGATAGAAAATTTGGTTGCGATTTAGCCTTTGATGAAAGCGGTCCCGCGTTGATTTCCGGCGGGGTCCCATATGAGCGAAATGACCTCAGCTGTCGAAGCACTTTTAATGATACTCCTATTTCTATTTTTTGTACTATATTTTAAAATTTTCGTGCAATTACATGGGACTGATGAAGGAATTGTGGGAAACATTAGATCATCAAACGAAAGTAGGAGCAATAATAAATATATTTCAATATCCGGTAGATGAACTCTTTAAGGAGAATTCCCAAGGAGAAACGGACATGAAAAAAGTCTGACGGAACCGGGACACGAACCCGGGTCTTTGTAAGTACATAAAAATTCATTCATTCGTCATTCGTGTCCCGGTTCCGTCAGACTTTTTTCATGTCCGTTTCTCCTTGGGAATTTTAATAGGTACACGCCTTATCGTGCCAAGTACCTAAAAACCCTTTTCCTTGTTCTTTAAGGAGGATTATATAAACTTCTGCTTAGCCTTTATAATCTACCTTATGGATTTATAATTAATAAGTTCTTGTGTCATCTTGCGTCCTTCTTGCATCGTTTTTGCGTAACGACTCCGTCAGCCTTCGTGTGTTTGCCTCCCTTCAGTTTATATTTCACTCGTTTTCGCACGTTATCCGTAAATTTTTCTTCCAGCCCTTCTTTCCCCAACCAGAAAATGGGTTACTCCTGGCACTCAATTTCTCTCATATATGACTGCCACTCGGGGGGAGAGTATTTGTGCGGTATTGCCATCCGAAATGCTCTTCACACATCACCCACCCCCTTTGACACCCTTTCCTTCAGATTTTTACGCTCCTTCTTTAGATTTATCTCCTCGGCAATCTTTTGCAATCCCTTCGTGCGCCACCCTACCCCAGACATCTTCCCTTCCGGAACACCACCCCCACCAATGATGGGATTTTTAATAACGAACAGGGTTGGAGTAGATAGCGGGAGAGATTTTTGTGCGAGAGAGGGGGGCGCCTCGGGGTGAGGAGGGGGCGGAAGAAAAGTAATATCGCCATATTGTGCCTCTCGCTGCTAGCTGTGGAAAAAGGGCGGAGGATGCCCGCTTATCTGCCGAACCTCTCCTTCCCCACGCTGAGGCGCTGTTTTGCCTCGGAGATTTTTATTCTTTTTTGTGTTAGCCGCTGATCTGAGATGCCTCCGAGGGAGGTGAATAAAGGCGGGAGGAGTGTCGTGTGGGCGAGGATTTTCCCTTCTTTCGGTGGGAGATTCGGCGGTGTATCGCATACACCCCTCCCTCGGAGACCATTTAGTTGGGCTCCTTTCTCAAAGGAGCCGATAGCGATTTTTATAAGAAGAGAACGAGAGCTGGGGAAGTAGGGGAGGCGTGAACGCTTCGATCTTCGAGAGTGATGGCGCTTTTGGAGTGGAAAAGCCGTGCGGTTTAGGATATACCATGGTTTACCAAGGTTTATTCTCAAAATCAATAAAAGTCCCGACCAAACTTTCCGTCTGAATTAAACTTAACGATTGATTTTCGATTCAGAAAACTTTTCCTAATGACAATCCGCTTGAAGATACCCATTTCCTCCCTCCTGCATGTAGATTTAGGTTAATTTGCTGATGACTGAAGCCCGGATGTAATCATTCTAGTTGAATTGAGAGATGCGAATTCGATTCTAATGAGCAAAGTGCTCCGATGAAACACATTTTGTTGAACGCCTGTTTGAAAAACACCTTATAATATTTGTGGAGCGGAGTTCGATGATATTTCTTTATCCATAACGTTTTACGTGTAACCATTATTTTACAAGATTTGTTTGCGGAATGGGCCATTAGGTCTGCAAAACAACTGAAACTACTCGTAAAATACGAGTAAGCTGAGAACCATGTTTATAGATTTAACGCTAATAATAACACTTTAAGAAAATCTGGCAAAATTAATGCATCGGCCGGGAATCGAACCCGGGCCGCCCGCGTGGCAGGCGAGCATTCTACCACTGAACCACCGATGCTTATGTTGAAATGGAAAGACTCGTCTAACCGGCTTCGCTAGTGGAACTGAAAGGTCAGCTAAATGTGTGCTGATAGTACGCTCTTTCTACGTTAGCGGAAATTTCCGCTTCGTAATGTAGAAACTCGCTCCTTCCGCCTTTATAACTTCTTATGTTTATAGACTAATTTAATGATGGTAAAAAAGATCTCCCTTGTGGGAGGAAGGGATATATCGACGGAGTAAAGAGAAAATCTGCTGCAACCAGGGTCTTGGAAGAGGTTGAAGCAAGTTGCAAATGACCGAAAAGACTGGAAAGCCTTGGTCATCACATCTCGCGGTTCATTTAGTCTGCTTGCGTAGGATAGGTTATAAAACATATCAGTAAGGTAACAAATAGGAATTATCTTAGTTGAAAAAAGAAGAGAATGACTTTGTTAATGTTAGTCTTTCTCTTTTTTCTTCAACTACCATGGCTTTCCACAAAGTAACACCTGATAATTTAGATTTCATGAGAATTATCTTAATACCATTTTTTTCCTTTGGAAGACATCACTCACTTCCTAGAAACAAAACAACTATTCAAAACTTAGGCTTTAAATTGAAATGTTCATCATTGTGTTAAAAATTTGAAACTTACTTTATCCACTACAATGTACGAATATCAATGGACTAGTTAGGGAGAATTTTGTACGAGAGAAAGATTTTGCATCAGCCGGTAATCAAACTCTGTCCGCCCTCGTGGCAGGAGAACATTCTGCCACTGAACCTCCGACCCTTGTTATAATGAGATGGAATTAAAAATTTTGGTGCTCTTTTCCCTAGAGGTCAGAATCATTCTATGCATCAGTAAAATCTAAACTCAGCTAAATACTGCGTTAAAGGTCTGCCGTCGTTTTTACTTCAGCGGAAATGGTGACAAAGAAGTAGGAATGTGCTCTCCTCAGCTATTTTTTCTTTCATTCAGCATATCGAAATAATTATGATGAGGAATGTCAAAATCAATGCATTATAGATATACCTTTTGAAAAAGACACATCTGTGGTTTATTTCTGAATGGATTGGTAGTACATTCGAAAAAATGCTGTTCAAGATGTGTCTATAAAAATATATTTACTGTTACTTAATTTGAGAGGGGAGGGTCTGAAGATTAAATGGTCAATGGGACTTTCTAGTTCCAATTTTTCCCAATAAAGACATACATTGTATTGCTAAGTATATATTTTTTAATCACATTGGATAAAAGCTGGAATTTAAACCGGTATGCGAATATAGGCCGACTAATGGTACGCTATTTCATTCTCAAGACATAATATTGGGAGAGGGAATTATGGAAATGTTTAAAGTCAAACAAGGTTTCCATCTAATGTTGAAAATATTTCATATATATACTATTTCAACTCCTCCTCTATTTGTTTTTAAGTTTTCCTCTCACATTTTCTCGTTCTTTCTTGTCGGTTCAGACGAAAATGTATTTTTTAGAAATGAAGGGGTGAAGCATCGATTCACTGCTTATTTACATTCACTTTGTAGTCCTGTCTCTCTCAGATACATGTCCAAACAGGTGCGCTACAAAGAGAGATCATCTTTTGGGTCCTTTTTGTTTTCATTTCTACTGCGCCATGTGTTTGTGCGGTCATTCACTCTCAACATCTACCGCAGGTGAATTCTATGCCTGGTTCACAGTACTATCTGCCACTTCTTGGTTATTTCCTTACTCTTTTCCTTTTATCCTTTATCTCTCTCCGTATAATGTATAATAGAGAATTTTATAATTGTCTCAATCGCCAAGATTAACCTCACCTGTATTCTAATTGGGTACGAAATTCTATTGTTCTTACGAACACGAAATATGATAATTTTGAGTTTTTGAGTGTACGAGTGTAGAGTGCAGTATAGCCTGTTCAGGATCATCGAAATTTTTAATTTGATTTGTTTATTTTATTTTGGTTTAGAAGGGGAATTCAAATGAAGTTATCATTAAAGTATACGGATTCAAACAAATATTGGTTAATGAAATACAGAATTTCTAAGTGTTCATTGTAAGTGTAGGAAGGATTTATCTGAATGTAATAACATGCCCATCACAAATTTCCTTATTATTCAGTATAATAGAAAAACAAAAGAATCTAGAGAATGAGAGATTTTCAGATATGTACGGGGTGTTTTAAGTCTAAAAATAGTTCGATAATAGATAAACATACCGAATAGTAAGGTCGTTTCAGGAAAGCGATTATTATTATATTAAAGTAATACCCTCGTAAATTATTTTGCTGCAAAAGGTAATACTTGTATTTAGAAGACCCGGAGAAGGAAGCATGTTAACACATTAAATGAACTTATGGTGATGAAAAATCAATTCTGCATCTCTTTCATCAGGGTTGATAATCCATACAAATCTAAAAAACAGATACAATTTCGTTTGTACCCGTTTAAAATTATTAATTCTCTTTTATCCGCTAGAAGTAAAGGCAGTGGGGTGAAGGCATTCGACGACTGTTTAATATTACTATAAATTTATCGTTAAACCAAGGGTTGAGGCTTAATATCCCATGCACTATTAATCTTAGTCTTTTACTCTTTTGGGCAAAGCCACACAGAATCGCTCACTACTTTTGATGCTAGCTAGCTATGAAATGTGATTTTTACAACATTGCCGTAGAAAGATTGTCAAAAAATTACAAAATGAACATAAAAAAATACCGTCCTTGGAAACCGCTCTAAAACATCAGTAGCAATCTCGGACATAACGAAACAGAACCCTTCGATCGTTGCCTTCCCATCTGTCCGAACAGAAAGGACCAGCAACTCAGACGGTCCTTGTGCGGCTTTGGCTATAGTTTTTCGTTCCTTGTATCCGGTTGGAATTCAGGGCATGAGCCAGAGGAAAGGACCGGCGAGGAAGAGGAACAATTAAGAGGGAATGATAGAGAGTTTGGCGACTGTTGGACGGAAAGGGAATGAGAGATCGCCCACACCACCGTCCGTCTGATCTGCAGGTCTTCCCCTCCTCCCACTTCAACTCCCCCCCCCCCTAGATGACGCTCCAAGCAGGCAACCCGCACCACTTACCAACCTTTAGTTTCATTTGGACCACTCGGAAAAAAGAAATCCCTCCCTTCCCTTTTCGTACGCGCCACCGTCTGCCTTCTACTCCATTCACGTTTGTCCCCTTTTTCGGCGGCTGTATTTTCTGGAGGGTTCGCAGAAAAGGCCTTTTTCTGCCGGTGGTCATTGTGGCTGACTACAGCAACAGGCCGACTGGATCCACGAAGGTCGTGCGCTATAAACGCTACTTTGTGAACGATAGGGTTGCAAAAATCTTTCGAGTGGTGTGTTTCGTTGCTTTTCAACGAATTCCCTCTCTCTCACTAGTGCACCCTTTTCATGTGTTTTTTCCCAAGAGGTTCTTAACGGAAATCGCCAGTCTCGATTCGAAGCCCGCTCTCTTGCTGCCTTTAATTGGTAGGGCGGAAAAAATATGATACAATAAAAATTAGTAAATCCCTTTGAATCGTTTTCCTCGATACATACTTAGGAGGGACTGTTTGGCGTGTATTTTTTCTAAGTGGGGAGATCTTAATTTTCCGTTATTCTTGTAACAGTATTTTTGAGCTTTTGAAATTCTTTCGTGGATTTTTTACGAATGATTTAATGGAGCTTTGAAAGGTTATCATAACTCAAATTGATTTCTTTCACCTTTTTCTTTCTATTTGCACTATGAGTATCATTTGGTGTTAGTGCTGAAATACAACTATGCCGCTCTGACCGGCATCAAGGTAGCTATATCTTTCATATCCTCTATAAGGTACCTACATGTTTTTTTATAGTAATGGAAGTAATGGAAGCAGCAGTATCGTACGAAATATATACATAGGATTAATTTTTCAATCAACTGTTTTCTAAATTACAGTGATTAATTATATGAAAAGGTGTGAAATGCATTGCCTGACCATTTCCAATAATGTCACATCCATGAAATTGTTTTAAGTTAAAGTATTTTACAAGAAACATTTATCACGATGCTTCAAAACTACTTTACACCAAATCTTTATTTCCGTTATATTTTTTGGAAGCGCCGAGGTTCCGATAAAATGCATGGTTTTAAATATTTCAAGTTTTTAAAACTATTCGTTACGTCAATCCAACGATGATAACTTTTAACCTATAGATAATTATAAAACGTATTTCGAAAGATCACTCGAGTTTTATATTCCCACGGAGAGTTTTTTAGATTTATCAGATCGGGGCAATGAATAGGTACCTAAGATAATTATAGTAATCATTTAAGCTATCGATTAGTGAATGTTGTGAGCAGCGATACTCGAGTCTTAGATGAGAGACGATATGATTCTTTTCCCATGATCGAGCAAAGAAGATGAGTAGCAGAGTCGCTGAATAATTAGGATATCAGGCATGAACAATGCAGAATCCATCCACTCTAGTCGACCCACCTGTAACAATGGACTGTTTTCTTCCTCTCCCACCCTGCCCCGCCCCCGCCGGATTAACCCTCCGCGCACCCTCCTCCCCAATCACCCGATTCACTCCGGTCCCAATTGATAAACTGGCTGGGAGACACGGGACATACGCCGCGTCGCAGGGACAGCGGCACGCGACCCATAATGCACTGCCGATCTGCAACAATCTATACACACACGATCCCCGTAGTAGTAGCGGGTGCGATCCCACGGGGCCCCCTGCCGGTGGGAGCCGAGGGATCACTTACAGGCAACATGGGGACACTTCATCTGCTCCCCACTCCATTGTCCTCCCTCCGATGAACACCGACACGGGGATGTTGTGAATTGCCCCTTCCCTGGATGCTCTTTTATTTTCGACCCTCGCGTTAGCTACGGAGGCTTCGGATGGAGTGGTGGTTCGCAGTCATGGGAGAGCGGGTGTTTTCAGAGGACGGTGGACTCGCCCTTTTCCCTCTCGCGTGAGTTGGTTTCGCAGTCGCCACTTATTCGTTTCCTCCGAACCGGTATTGTCGCAGTCGGCTCGAGATAGCCATTCCAGATAAAGGCTTTTAGTCGCCCACTTTAACCGACTGGCGGTTTGTTTACGTTTGTTTGGAAGTTTTGAATCTTCCGATCGGGTGGTTATGCGGCGGTTGATATGTTTATTCTCGTGTTTTCGACCGCGAATGAGTTAATTGGGTCTTACCTTATCTAGATTCCATTCAAGCC
Source organism: Ladona fulva (assembly GCA_000376725.2). Classification (NCBI taxonomy): domain Eukaryota; kingdom Metazoa; phylum Arthropoda; class Insecta; order Odonata; family Libellulidae; genus Ladona; species Ladona fulva. Next base: position 1,094,613 of record KZ308247.1, read on the forward strand.
CATCGCAGTTAAAATTATTTGCTGTGTTTTGAGGATTACGAATCGATCTTTACTTCAAGAATTTCCCATGCTAATTCACCCTTCGAAATTTGCATGTAGATTTCAATCCCCTGTTTTTAGCTGTCTAATCATTAACAGGTAATGACAGTTCCTTGAGTGAATGAGAGATAAAATTATATTATTTCATGGAATGGTTAAATGGAATCCTTTTGAAGACCTTTTTCTTAGAATACATCTCGGACGAAATAAATCATTACAGTTTCTAAAGAGCATTCCTATTGGGAACAAAAGTAAGAATAACTTTTACGAACCACAGAATATTTTATTGATTACGACCATGGTTATAAATTGGTAGCTACCAATTTTCTGTACTTTACCTGAGGATGACTCCATGAGTTGAAACCATGGTCGTAATCAATAACATATTCTGTGGTTTGTAAAAGTTATTCTTACTTTTTTCCTAATGGAGCTCTACCACGAAGTCACGGCCCAAGCTGTTGATTCCAGCATTCCTGTTATTTCTGCATCGACCGAAGGTATTGTAAAATTTCTGTATTATGAAATGTTTATCCTTTATGACTACTTCATTTGTTTTAGATAAACCTTTGCTTTACGAGGAAGTTTTTCATAGAACGTACCTAACCATTCTGAAGCATTTATTACGAAAAATCGTTAACATTTCTTTAAATTTTCGATGTGAATGATTTATAAAAGCTTTAGAAGATCAACGTATTAATGTGAAAATACGGACCTTATACCTCGTTATGTCATTAATATTTACAGGTTAAACTTAAGAAAATTTGTAAACTTAAGATAAATATTTTCCTATTAACCCGAGAATTTTATTGTCCTTTCTAAAATGTTACTGGAAAAAGTTTTCTGTCAAATAAGTTACGAAAATTGAAATGTTAGTTCGGCCGAGAATTGCAATTGGGCATTCCTACGCGCATCGATAAAGCACGCGTATCTACCAAATAGAAGAGGGTCACCAAGAGATGAAGTACATATTCAACACGAAAATCATCTCAGGGATAAAAACGTCAGGCACTGAATGAGGTTTATCTTTCGGAGAAAAGAGATTACGGAGAGGAAGTGATCTAAATCAGTCTCTACCAACGAGATTGTCAGGAAGGACGGTGGCGTTATCTCACACCCATCCTCCACCCTGGTTCCCACACCCTTAATTCGCAACCCACTCCTCCCCCATTCCTCCCCTCGATCCTCTTACAGAGAGGGAGCAATGTGTGGAGTGTCACGAGAGTCTGATTGCTCCATTGTGCCCGAATTTACTGGCTGCCTCGGCTCGCGGTCGCAACCCTAGAATGGTGAGAATGCTTTTCCCGCCGTTCACCCTGCGACACGGACAGATCGATCCAAGTGGAGTGGAGTTTCGGCGCTGGAGAGTTCATGCCCTTAAGGGTTTCAGCGGAAGGATTTAATCTTGAAGTGATCGCGCAGAGTCTATGCATATGCAACCGCCAATAACTACAGATGGTCCGTTAGAAGAGAAAAGAACTGAACTCGGTTTCGGTTACGAGACGATAACTATAGATTTAAAATCGAAGCCTTTCCCAATTTTCAATATTTCCTCATTGGAAGATAAAGTTACACACTTTTCACCGAAACCGTTTCTAGATTTATTCTTCGGTATATGTTTCAACTGACGTATATTCCGTGATGGATTGCGCATTTCCATCCGCATGATGTTATCATTTGAACGTCATTCGGTCGAAGCTCGGTCGGTTGATTGTGCAGGGTTATTTCAAGAAACTATTTTATCTATGAGATCTTTATCCTTTTCATACATTCGTAATTCCAAGTAGGAAGTTCATCATTACCGCAGATGATAATTCCCTTGTTTATAAATTTTGCGCTTGCATCTGAAGAGTCGACAGTTTTCGCCTATAGGATTGGTTTTATATTGAACCTTCACAGAATTAAATATTGGAACAATGCAGATAATGCCTATAACAGATCAGTATCGCACATGGACAGAAACTCATTTTGCATTCGAGGGATTTATATTAATATATACATCGAATATATGTTAATGTTTATTATGCTAATATGGAAAGGCGGTATTGGAATAGACAGATTTTCGAAATGAAAAGAATTAACGATTATCCAGCGGATTTTTAAATTTAATATTTATAAATTATTGCTCTACCCTACGCATCATTATTATTTTCCACATCTATTTGAAGGTATTAATAACATACTCTTGTCAAATATAGCTCTTTTGCCCGCTAAGTTTTAAAATATTCCAAAAAAGTTTTTACGATTTTTCGAAATGACTTTACTTTTCGTATTTGTTTAAAAAATTGTTAAACCCAAAACGCACTTGATTTCCGTAGTTTCGGACGCATTCAGCTTATTGTGAATCTCATTGACGTCACGCCTGCATCTCTCCATTCGCCGAAACGTCATCTCGTTAAGAATTCACGAAAAAAAAGACGTCCGCAGCATGTCCTTTCACGAGCACCTCGACACCCCGTAAGAATAGTCGTTCGGATTCGGGGGAAATCTTATTCGCGTGTCACGGAACGAGAAGAAAAACCCCTCGCCTTCCTCCGTCGAAGAGGAAGAAAAACTGGGTCACTCGCCGTGAGTCGCTCATTGAAGAAAAGAAAAGCAGAAGCTCAGAAGGCACTCGGTGACAATCTGCGATCCACTCGGAAACTTCTCTTCGCACCTTCGCCTTAGCAAACGAACCATTTCAACCCCTCACCCTTCACCCGCGGGGATTTTTCCTTTTTTTCCGCCACTTCCTCGGGAAGAGATAAGGACGAGGACCGGACACAACGGCGGCGTAGGGGAAAATTACCGATGGAAAGAAGGGGAAGAGAAAAGGAACGAGACTTTGTTTTGAATCGTAAATTCCTTCGGTCGCGGTAGGTGAGAGGCGGGATGTGAGTCCTGACAGTGCGGCTCGCGAAGGGAGATGGAAGCGTGCTTTTTAGTATCCGGTCTTAAAGAGAACACGGAAGATTGCATGTTCAGCTGGTAGGCCGACGTCCGAGGAAGGCGATTACGTCGAGGGGATGAGGTTTAGGCTTTTTGGGGTAAGGGGCGATTTCCCCTCATCCATTGCCCCCTTCCTCCCGCACGGAACCCGTTGGAACCAATTTCCAGAAGGCAGGAAACGAAGTAGACGGAGAAGAGTGGAGCGCGGGAGAGGAAAGGGTTTGGATTTGCCCCTCTTCTTCCCTGGCCACGCAATCAAACCGGGAGTGATTAGTGAATCAGCTTCATACCCTCGGGCTGTGGATTGGGGGAGGGTATTAGGAAGGTTATATTCCATTTTGGGGCGATAAAAATGAAACGCTTTTTGCACGGCTGTATTTATAGGCGATGAAAAGGTAAACGGCTTGCCCCCGGCACTGGAAAAGGAACTGTTAATTCGAATTGGAGTCTAAAGACAACTGCTACACATCTTCATTCTGGCTTGTAGATGGAGTTGGAATTCTAGATTTAACTTTTATATTTTAACTGCACTTAAAATTAAACCATAAAATTTCTTAATTTTAAGTGAGCGTAAGGAAGATTAGAGAAATTAATAATAGATAACAATTAACTTGCTTTACTTAGTATTTTATCTGAATAATATATTTTTTATTCTTCGTTTTTCGTCGTATTTTGAAGAAATGCGTTCTAAAACATCGAATATTGGAAAAAGATCATAAAATTTGGTACAAGAGATTGATCATTATGTTTAGTCTTTATATTCCACTTTTGGAATATTATCAATTATTGAACTACCCTCCTTAAAGGTATTACTTTTTTCTTCGTATTATCTGCGGAATTATATTCTTTTAAATGTCAGTTAGATGTTCTTTTATATCGTCAATTATTTTGCATATATTTTGGAGGTAGTTATCAATTTAGAGTTATGAGAAAAGCTCCAAAAAACCGAAGTTTTTTAAGTAAACTAACCATTAGAAAATTCCAACCAGCGGGGGTTAGGAATGGTCGCGCTCAATGGGTATTTCGTTGCCATCTTCAGGAGAGAACCTTTTTGGTGCTTTCGTCATAACTCTAATGTGTTATCACAGCCTGTTCCTTTTCCTTGTAGGTAGTTTTCAAGTAGTAGGTAGTGGATAGTGCCCATTTAAGTAAATGATATAATATGTAAATCAATCGAAATATGCCATGATAACGTAATTAAATCGTCAAACTCTAACAAAAACGTTTTATTTGAATAACGACCTAAAAAAACTGAAATAATAACTGTATAGATTTGCTGGTGTGAGGGTACGCTGATATATCTCTACCCTGAAATTATTCCTAAAGATTGATGTATGAATTAACATTCATTCTTACTTTTGGATGGCAGTAGACTATTTTATTTCTGATAATTCCATGGTAATTCAAAAATATACGTTGAATATTTCGATGTTCATAATTTTAAGTGGCATTAATTCGAAACTTTACCGAACATTTTACATATTCCTTCAAAACACTCGTGCGTGCCAAGTTTAGGAAGGAAACACCTTCACAACTTCGTAACTCTGTTTCCATAGCTGGATTCTGGCCACAAGACTCCATCTGCATAAAGATCTTTCTCAACTTTTGACCAGAAAACTTAACGGACCACTTATTTCGTGGTGATGGATTTTAGCCCATGAACTTCTCACGGTCTCTATTTTTCTTGTTTTCTATTCCCTGCAAGAACTGTGTCTTCATCCAACATCTCGGAAGACTATGAAATAAAAAAGAACAAGCGCAATTCTTCACTGAATTATATGGAGCATTAATTCGTTTCACACTTTGCCCTCTTGCGGAAGGAAACAGTGACGCGAGAAAAGAGAAAATCGCCTGCACTCTCTCATCATCGGCTCCTCGAGCTCTGGGGGAAATATGCCCTTGTGGCGACTCCACTTTTTAAAAGAATTTAGGTACAAAAAGTTATCTTATTAACTATGGAAAATTTGGAAGATGGACGCAAAATGGAAGGGGCAGAATGGGAAGCGAATGTAAGGAAGTTAGAAATAAAAATACCAGAGATATATAAAAAGATACATTCTTACTCGTAAATACACATGTGTCACTCTTGCTATTCTCTATCAGGATGAGTATTTGGTTCCTCTTTTATTCGATAGAATCCTCATTACTTTCCCATATTTGCGTGCGTCTATTAGGATGTATGGATGTGTAATGAAAAGTGCAAGATGTAGCGGATGTAGATTAAATCAAATTGAATACAATTAAAGACGTAGTTACAAGATGGAGAAAGACTGTTATGTGATAGCTGGAAGAGTTTTATCCATAAAATGGACCATTTAGGCAGATTTTAATAAACACAAAATAAAAGAAAAAATCAAACAGTGTATATCATCCGCTCAAATTTCTATTCCTAATCATTTAAAACAATTAAACCTTGAAGAATCAATTAGTAACCTTATTAAAAATAAAATATATTATGCATGGTAAAGTAAATGTTATTCCATTCAATTAATCCTGAACTAAGCGAATGAATGCATACACTCAAAATCTTAAAATTAATATAATGCCTTTATTAATATTTTACCGACATTTTTGTTTCCCTAGTAACAATGTCAGCTACAATGTCGTACTTGATCTTAGCGTTGGAGAAAGATACGTTTAGTTGATGACGTTAAAAGTCGGTGAAGGAGAGGATAGTAATAATGATAACACTGACCACTTTATAAGCCGAATTTTAGTCACAGTCACTTTTACAATTAACATTTTAAGTCACTCAAAAACAATCTCACTTTAACCAGGACACGAGCCCGGGGCCGCAGAATTGCTATTATACTAATCTCCAAAATCAATGAAAGATACTTTCGTACACTCTAAACTCTAGACTTCCAAGACTGGTTGATTGAGGGAACGGCTTTAACAGGAACTATGTCAACGGAATCTTACAACAAAAAGACAATATAAGTGTACTATAATACAGAAAGGAATGAGATGTATCGCAAAGGAATTGCTTATACAAAAATAAGGTTTATTAGGGATAAAGGGTACTTAAAGGAGGATGCGAGAAGAGCGAGAAGAAATAAAGGAGAAACGGGAAGTAAGGGAAAGGGGACAGAATGAAAAAGTAAGTCGGGGAGGTCGATAGAGAGGAGCTGATAGCGGGGAATAAAAGATAAACGCCACGAGGGATGCACAAAAACGTAAGATAGGGCGAGAGAAAGAGGCGGCGAATGCAGATGACGAGGCCGCGGAGGTGGGGAAGAGGTTAGATTATTACACCCCCGATAGTCTTCTGGTGCTTATCTTGTTTACCCTACACCTCTTTCTCCCATCCCCTCCCCACACCCTTCCTCCACGTTTCCTTATCCTTTCCTTCCCTCTCGAAACCCCTTCCTGCTTCCCTCCCCTCTTCCGATGTATCCCTTTTTTACCCCAAAGGGGACGGGGGCGCAGGGGAAGAGGGGGCGGGCGCAGTTGTGGGGGTGGGAGGGGCCCTGCGACGCATTATGGGAGCCGAACCGACACGGCATTGGCTGAGGCCACGCCCGCTTGACTCCGCCCACAACTCCCTTATCTTTCCCCTCGTCCACCCCCTCTTCCTCGCCCCCACACTAAACCCTCCCTATCTTTCGATCCTAACCTCCGCCGCCGACTCTGTCGATACTTCCCTCCCCCGTCAACCTCCCAACCCCCAGCTAAGGAGCGTTTTTTCCTCCCCCCCGTCGCGGATCGTGCGGGGGGGCACAGGGTTGGGTAGGGTTCGGCTGGGTTGGGAGACGGATAGGGCGCGGGGCGAAGGGGGCGGGGCGAGAAGGGAGTGGTCGTGGGGCGGGGGGACCGGAAAGGGAGGAAGGAAGGGCAGGAAGGAAGGAAGGAGACCTGAACGAGCGAAGCCGCACTCACTCAAGTCACTCAATCCGTGTTAGTGGTGGAGAGAGAGCGGGGAGCAAGAGAAGACGAATCCGTGCTGTAAGGTTACGAAGTCCCGTGGTGCTGTACGTTTGCGAAGCTGACGACGTGGGCATACCGTGGATTCTGATCAACCTCGTCATAGTTCGACGTTGTCTTCACGATTTGGAGGATCCGACTAAACGCCGCGGATTCTATCCCGTCGAGATCAAGTTTATATCTTGGGAGGGGAAGATTTCTTCGTCCCGTTTTGCATCCCTGAGGGGGTTGCGGATGAGTGCCTTCACCGTCTCCCCGCTCTCCGTCAACTCTCCTCTCGAAGTGAGACGTAGCGGAGGAGTTGCGGCGGGAGGCGGAGGAGGTTGTCGGGTGGAGGGAGGGATCCAAGGGGGAGGAGGATACCACCTGCCACTGTCGGAGAAGACGGACGCAGCATCACCACCGTCGCCAAGTATTCTTCCTGATTCCCTTCCGGAGCGAGCATTTCCCTTCGACCTCCTTCTCTGAGTTTCTTCTGAGAGCATCTTTTCCGAAGAGGGAAGCCCACGGAGGACCATTAAAGCCACTACCTCGTCACTGTTCGGGTCACGAAAATCTCACTGCTTCCTCGTCCGGAGACCGGGTGCCCGCCCACTTCCACTCCTTTATTTTCTCCTAGGTGTTTCGCGGATCGATATCTAGGAAAAAATAAGTGGTATACCTTCATGGAGGGATTGAGATGGCTCTCCAGTCATAGGAGATCCGGGAACTGATCCGCGAGCATCCTCCGCTATCCGCCGAGCGAGTCTCCGCGCCGCGAGAACTTTGTTTGGAGTGTTTACACTTGTGTGTACTCATACGACGGTGGCTGTATTGTTTGGTGTGTGAAGGAAGGAAAAAAGGGTTATTGTGCGTGCGGGTTCCTTTTGACATCCCGGCTCAGTCTCCTATTTTCGGCCTCGTCGCGTTCCGATCCAGCCCATCTCCACGCCGCTTCCGGTCAACTATCTCGTGGGCAGCCGGAGGCGGGACCCTTCCATTCCGCCTCCTCTACCCCCTCCCCCTTTCGCACACACAAGAGAGAGAGAGGGGTTTTCAGAGAGGGAAGGAGAACAGAGAACAATGCTGGACATCAAGACGTCGGCGGACTACCTGACCGGACGGACCGGCACTTTCACCAATTTCTCGATGCTATTCGCCGGTAAATCTCCTTTCCCTCAGTGAGGCAATAGTCCCATCCCCTGCGCGATTCGAAGTGTTCCGTCTCCCGGTTTGTTACTGTGGTGGTTCGGGAAAAATGTGGACTCGTCGGGAATCCCGACTTAATTAAACGTAATTGGGGTGAAGAAGGGGTTGTTTCGTGCCTCGATTAACGCTTGCTAAAATAATATCCTGGTGGTGATGTTGAATGTACGATAATGTAATGATAGTGGCTAAAAGTAAGCAGTTGTCCTTATTGGGGTTTTCTTCCTTCACTTATTGGAAGCTATTGTAATTCGTATTAATCACTGTGATTGTTGTTTGCGTATTTTATAACTATCGTTTATATATTCTACACATATATATCTTTTATATTCTATTTCTCTTGTGGCAAAATGTATGATTTACGGCTTACTTTCAGACTCTGTAGTTAGGCAACCCTTTTGATCATAGTCTAGGATGATTGGGTATGTCTGGAAAATTAAATTTTACACCCAGTAAAAATAAATTCCTTTCTCCATTATTATCTGGGATTCTTCTGAAGTAGTGCCATTAAACTCATGAAATGAAGACATTTATTTGGACTATACTACTACTTTAACGACTATTGTACTCTGTTTTCAAGGCGAAATTAAAGTACGAACTGCTAAGTTCGTAGTGTTGCGAAGCATCAGCAGGACATTATGCTTAATGATTTACTTCATTGACGGAAAATTTCCATCCCAAATCATATTTAACATATTAATATAGAACGAATGGTTTTTTAGTTTTGAGCTCTGTTTCCTGGTTAGTCATTTGCTCTGTTTTATAATTAAAGTCAAGATATAACGTAGTAATTTGGTTTGTTTTTGTTTTTTCAGATACCACGTACAAAGGCACGTGGAGCTCACACGGCAGTCACGCACAAGGTAAGTGAGATTCTTATCTCCGTTTTTCGTTCTAATTTCACTCTTTGAGAGGCGCCTATAATTATTTTCAGTTTTTAAACTTAACCAGGTGACTGTTTGTCTATTTTAGTGCATGTTCAACTACATGGACTAACTATTCAATTCACGGGCGCAATAGTTCCATGCACTAATTTTAATTTTGATCTTAATTGTTTTTTTTCGTTTTTGTATCAGAATCCATCAATACATAAAAGATTCATTTTAATTAATATTATTTGTGCTAAGCATGTAATGTTTTTACTTCCTATTCAAGTTGCAAATATTAGCAATTAATAACAATTTATTTCCATTATTTTAAGATATATTCTCATTTCTATTTCTGGAATAGGATCATCTACGCTTACTTTAATATAGATTAAGAAACAAAGGTAGAATTTATGACAGTTCTCCAGTTTTTGGAGAATCGTGCAAAGAATACTTACTCCTTAATCGTAAAATCCTCGCGTTTATCTCTATTAATGACTGTTTTACTGGTAATTTTCGGTTGAAATATCTTCTATTTTAGATAAATCCTCAGTTCACGAATGAACAAGCAGTTTATAACTTCTTTACGCTTAGATATATTCTAAGGAATTGATAGATTCTTTTCTCTAACCGATGAGGAAATTTTGTGAAGTAGAAGGAAGTAATCTCTCTCAGCCAGTCAATTTTATAACCTTTACTCTTTTTCATTCTTTTTTCCATTTTCTTCTTTTCGAGCATTCCATCGAATGATATTACTGATAAAAATATAACTGAAAAACTATGAAATTTTCATAATACTCTTTATCCGTTTAACATAGATTTTTATTCGTTAAATATTTCATCCACGCTTTTCATTCAAACATATAATATATCACATTCAAGGGCAGAAAGCAAAGCTATCATTCAAAGTTTTTATTCGGAAACAAGATATTCCAGCAGATTTGACGCCTTATAATCCCTTTGCTGCGTCATTCACGTAATCAGGTCGTAATTTCGAATGGAGCGAAAGCCTCGGAAAGCCATCCATTGCTTATAACGAACCAATTCCTCCTTTACGGTCTCATCTAAATAACAAGAGGGTTTCGCTAATCCACGGGAATTTTTTCGCTTCGCACGCATCCGCCATTCTGTTTGGATGAACGGGCTCATATCGAGTGGGGTAGGAAGAGGAACGGTTGGTAAAGGAAGGGGGAAAGGGAGAGAGAGAGGAAGAGTGGAGGGAGTAGGGGAGCGCAATTACCGTCACATTACCGCATTCGATATTGCCGACGCTGGCGCTTCCCTCTCCTTGTGCCCGGAATCAGTTCAGGATGCGAGGCGGAATGGCATTGCCGGTGGAAAATAAAAACACGGCCGGCTCGGAAGGGAGGGGGAGAGAGAAATCTGTTGCAAATTGATGCGCGTCTCCCGTTCCGCCCAATGCACGCTCGGAATCCCTCCGCTCTTTTATTTTTTATATTTGCCGCTTATTTTCGCGGGCGGATTTTTCCAATTCGTCACTGCGTATCTCTATCTTTTTCTGCCGAGATCGATATTTTTATATTTCTCGTGACTCCGGCCTCTTTTCGGGCGCTTGTTTCTTTTCTCCGGCGCCCGTCCTGGTTTTTTTGCGTGGCATACGACCGGCTGATGATTCCACTCCACAATGGGGCGAAATTTGTCCATTGCGACTGATTTGCGGGTTCCAAAACGCGGGTTATTAAAATAGGATTTTCTGAAATTTTCGTTTCTCTACATGCGTGAGAAATAAATATTACTGCGTATTTTCCACCAGATATTTAGTATTACTTACATTCGTTACCAATCCTTGATGAAAAAACGGCTTATACAGCTCCTTGCAATCGATGAGCCACGGAACAAAAGTTTTTAAACGATACAAAAGCGAAATATTTATCTTTTGTCGTTCTCTATGAATTTCTATGGTAAAAATATAATGCATAATCCAGGTTAGAGGCCTGTCGGATTCAAGAAGTCATCCACTGACAAAATCATCGCAGTAAAGAGAGAAAGAAATTCTGAGTTAAAAAGGAACCATGAGTGGATCAGAAAGACGTCATACGAGCAAATTTTTTATGCATTTTTGAGAAAGAACCGAAAAGGGAAAGCATAGTTCAGCTTGGATTTCGCACTTTTCTGGAGGTTGCTGATGCCAATTGAGTTACCTCTACAAAGCAAACTGTACTCCGATAAAGAGGCTTTAGATGGGATTTATACGTGATCGATTTGTCTGTTTTAAACATTTTTCCATATTGCACCAGCCTAAGATGTGAAAGGATCTCTATCATTTGCTTGCAGCAAAAAAATATATATTTTACTTCAAGTAGTGATAGTATTTTTAAAAATGGTGAGGCTGCTGAGGTGAGTGAGCTGAGACCATTTCGTACATACAAGCCTCCAGCGGGATCGATCCTAGGAGCGTTTTAACCAAAGGTGGACGCGTTACCCACTTAGCTATTGGGGTGCCTTGTATTATTTTAAATTTAGGCATGCGGCATTTTTAATGTACCCTAAACTTAATACCACGCTAATAACTGTCGACCGAAACGAGAGCACCGTGCCACACTTGGCAGTTGATGTATTTAGTGCAAAATAGCGAGAGCTGGAGATGTCGGAAGGGGAGTGTTCGGAGAAAGGAGTGAAAGGGGGGATAGCTATTTCGTATCTCGCTAGATTACGAATTACGGAGAGATAGCGTGGAAAACTTGGCCATTTCCAGTGCTGGAGGAAGGAAGGAAGGAGGGAGGGGGATTTTGAATGGGAGGGAGAGGTTAGAGAAGGACTTCACCGCGGTAAACGACAGGAAATTCGGAATCTGTGGGGAACGGAGGAATGGGAGAGGGGAGGATGGCGGGGAGCGGTGGAAAAGGCGAGGCAGATGGGCGTCAGTGGGGTTGTGAAAATGGAATTTCTCTCTTTCTCTGTATTCTGATTATCTCGGGGAATAAAATTCGAAATCTATCGGAAAGCGAGGTAGATTATCACAACCAGGCGGATATCATGCCATGCTATGTATTTGTCGAGTGTTCCTGAAAAAATAACTTCAGGTACCAAAATACAATGGATTGGATGGGATATGAAAATGCGGTTATTTTTAGATATTATGAAAGAGGAAAGTGTATGGAGGAAAACTGTTACCCATCTCGTATGGTGTATGAATTCACGAGAAAACATGCCGAAAAAATGTTTTCCTTAGATGCGTAAACATTTTAAGCACGGCAATAGGTTGCAGAGACAACGTTGTCACCAAAGCTCTGTCAAATAATTCCATAATTTTGCCTAATTTCACCGAATCTATTAATGTATACCATTTATTCTTGCGACAAATGAATTAACTTTAAAATACGCCTCTTCTTTTCTCATAAATCGACTAAATCGTTTGTAAACGTGGTAACGCTGATAAAATTATTTTTATGAGGCTGTTTAGTTGGTAAAAGATATTATTCACCATTTCCTCTGCATTTATTTTAATGTTATACAATTAGATGAAAAAACTACGAAGTATGTTGACTCTGTTTATCTTTTGACCATGAATGCTTATATGAATCTCTTACGTAATTGATAACTGGCAAGTCTGTTTGTACAAAGTACCCATCCTCAACTATCGATAAAACAGTCAATAGTCTTGTATTTTCTTATATTCCGGTTGCTAAACCCCTTGTGCTCTTATCCAAGTTCCGCTAGTTTTTTCAATCCGCCATCGACATTCCCCGTTGCCTTTTCCTTCTGGAAAACCCTTTTCCGATCCTTCATCTCCCTTATTCCTTCAACATGCCCTCCCCGTCCTTCCTTCTTCTCCATCCAATTTCCTTCCTCCCTTTTCCAGTCATCAAGGCAGGCCGGCACTCCTAAAGCGTCACGCTCATCCGTTGGCCCCTTCCCTTCGAATCCTCCCACAACCGCCCACACCCCTTCTCTCTCCAGGGGAGTATTTTTCAGACAACCAATCTCCTCTCGGATTGCGCTTGGCGCTGTTGGTTTTTGGGAGAGAGAGGCTGCCAATCAATACGTGCTCGTGGAATCTTACCATAATTCCTTTCTTCATAATCTCTTCAAATCTAATTGTTCGCTCTCTTTCAAGTTCATCTCTTAATTTTCCACAGAGCTCTAATTATTTGTGTCACGCCAATAATATATTGTGCACTATATTTTCTGCGTTGAATCATATCTATGACACGTGAGATTCATTTTTATGTTGTTTAATTACTAAGGATCAACAATATTAGTTTCTAAGTACTAGTTGACCCAACGGCAAAAATTGTAGCGTTCTCTAAAATATGTGAATTAATAGATTAAAGTAGTTGGATCTGGATAAGTAATTTAATTTAAATCCATCTTAGTTTGTCGTTTTGCTAATGTATTCCGTAAGTAGTTGAGTTTGTGACCCAAAGGCAGTTTAGCCCCATCATATGTAGTTCATAATATTCTTTTCCATTTATAATTTTGCGGAGTAGTGAAGTATATAGTAATTTGATTACCTAAATAATATCTGAACTGTATGCCGTAAAATTTTATCCCTCCGGAATCATACGAAAAGCAAATCTATTGCCGACTCAATCGTTTCTGTATTATTAAATTCAATATTATCGTCTCCATATTTCGTCTGAGAAGTGAATCCCTATTCACTTTAATATAGCTGCTTTTCTGTATAAAATAGTTGATGATCGACAGTAACAGGGAAAGGTGATCACATTAGCTAATAGCCACTTAAATGGTAAACTATAGTTCGACTAATCCTGTGCCCATATTGACAATTATGTTTTCGATGTTAATACTTATTAGCTGTTTTTTATTCAAGAAAGGATGTTATTTGATTAGTTATTACGGCAGGTAATCAGTTATAAAACATACGATTAAATCTCTACACAAACTCTCAATCACACTCAATCTCTTTACACACTGAAGTCTTCATCAATTTCTTATTTCGATTTGGAAATTTGGACTTCTATACATATCAAAATATAATATTGAAACCGCTAATGCTACAGAAAATAGATCTCCTTGATCTTCAAAGGGAGGTAAGCGATCATTTGTCTGATGCTACTCAATTTTGGAAGCTGAAAACTGCTCTTGGCCGCCGCTTCTTTTAAGTGAAACATTGCACTATTGGATACATTTCTCTCACAAACAATTTTGGTCGGGTCAAAGTGATTCAGAGTAAATGAATTATTTTTTTTCAGCTTCAGAAAATTCCAGGCTATCATCGATCATATCTTTGTCCCATACTCTGTGTTGCAGAATTTTTATGGTTTTGCTTTATAGCATAGAATATATTTAGCTCCTTCTAATATGTGCCTGCTTAAATATCTTTTCTATTTCGACTATAGAATTTTTTTTCAAATCCATTGAAAATAGTGAATGGCTAAATATTTTTGTTCTTTGGTGCAAAAATATCTCTTGTGAGTGATCGTTAGAAATGTTATTATAGCATCTAATGCGGTGGTCGCCATCCTTTTCTTACCGACCTCCCACTCTTCTACATAATAATTCTCACCGCTCACCAATGTCCGAATGACTTAAATATGGAAATATTCACATTAAAATTATTTATAAAATTAATAATTTTACTGGCGTAATACAGTTACATATACAGCCAGACATGTATGTGTAATTTGATGATTTCGTCAAGTAAGCTTACTTAAAATCATCAATCTTATGGTAACACTTTTCTTCGAGAAACGTTTTTTATCGCCATCCTCTCGAAGCGCATTTGAATTTTCTTAATCATGAATTTTCACTCATTATCAACCTCGACAGTCGATTTTATTACCTAGGAAATATTGCCTGTCTGAAAATTTATAACTCCCATCAATAGGCTGCAGGGACCAGGTATCCGACCACAATTTCAATATCTTTAAAATATTTTCGTATTTTTTCGAGACTGAAGTTTTCGGAAACGTTATAAATGGCAATTTCACTTAAAGTACTCGGTTTGGAATACATTTTCCTACTTTCAATATTATGAGTATCATGAAAATCGCGAGTATGACGTTTGGAAGGCCTTCCACCTGTAAAGTGAAAGGGATTCACAGAACACAGAGCGCGACATTTTCACAACTGTGCACTTGTCATTGCTTCCCCTCTTTCTCCGTATTTCTCCACTTTTTTTCCTCCTCATTGTGAGTTTGTTATTCGTCTCCTCCCCACTGCCTTTGACGCGCTATAAAGAGAAAAGGGGAGAACGCCTCAAATGCTATAGGCCGCGCTTCGACGTCGACCCGGACTGATTTCAAAAACTTTCTGAAAACCCGCTCCGTCGCCTTCCATTGTTTCTCAGAACCCATGAGGAGTTGTTCCATTCCGATTCCCTTTTTCTGGAGAGGATGAAGGAGAGGGAGCGGGAGATACAAAAGCCTTGGAGAGAAAGCGAGAGGGGGACATGTGTTCGCACGACGTGTGTCGCTTTTTTCCCTCCTCCAAAGTCCTCCGTCGTTACACGGCGCCACCGTCGTCACCCTTCGCGACGACCGTCACAAAAGAAGGACGGCTTCGCCTCGGATAAAAGAACTCTCGCGACACGTGCGTGAGTGTACTGCGTCGTGTCGTAACGTCAGCCGAAGGAATGCTTCTCTGTTACGCCTACTTCTTTGATGTTTCGGGGCTATTCGAGCGTTTTTATGTAGTGCGAATCTCAAGGAAGACAGGCTCATTGGAATTAAGACACCTAAATGTCTTAATGCGCGATTTTACTACATTAATTCAGTTTATTCTTGATCTATGAAGATCGGCGGACATGGTTAAGTAGGTCCAATAGTATTTCCGTGTTCCGACGGTTGTAGGTACCGTTTCCTTATTTCTGCACTTAAGCAATTTTATGACGTATCGAACGAAATGAGCAACCTTATTTGGAAAAGAGCGACTTTATAAGAAGAAAAGTTGGCTTATCGGGTTTTCGTTCTTAAGCAATGATTCTGAACTTTTTAGTCCCGCGCTTTCATATCAATCTTCATAGTTCATCTAAGACTAACCAAGGTATCGTAAAAGAATCGATTTTTTTATAACAGGTCTTTGAGTGTCGAAAACGGATTTAGTATTATAACAATCAAAGTCATACATTTTAGAGTAAAAATTATGGATTGAAATAAGTACTTTCATGGTAGGAATATGAATAAAACTTTCGGCAAATTTCAACATTTGCTCAACGAAGGTAAAATTCGGGGTAGAAAATTTGCCTAGTGTCATCGAAATGGATTAATTAATAAATTACCCACCTAGTATCAACGAAAAGCCTATTATAGCGTAGTTTTCCAATGAAAAATGTTTACAGAATTCCGTCTTCAATGGCCAAGAATATTATGATATTATGCTGTTCTTTCTGATATTAATAAGACATGACAAACGTAAGGTTTCCTTCAACAAAACGGGAAGCCACATGGCTTATCTGTATTTTGTAATTTACCTTTACCTTATCCTAAGGTCCTTCTTTCACTTTATCAAGTCTTACAGGATTCATTATCCAACAATTGGAAAGCACCCTTTCGGTAGAGAAGTTTTCTGTGCGACTAGAAATTCAGTGTTAAATAGGCATAAACTAAACATCCATTAATCAGGAGCAATAGTAATTATGAGGAAAATATCGTCAGAATAAAATGGTCTCTTTTTCAGCTGAAAGCAGATTAATTAACTCATTATCTTAGAACTAGGAGTATGAGGACTGTATCTAAAGCGACTAATATATAAATGGTTTACCTGAAATAGAGCTTTTATACATTACGTTATCTTATGAGAACATTCAGTGCGCAATTCAGGTTACTGAGTGAATAATTAACTTGGTCATGAGATCATTCAGTGTCAGTTAATCTCACAGGAACTTACTACACTGGATAAGAATTACCTTTATCAAGTAAAGTTTATAATCTTAGCTAGGAAAAGGAGGGTAATTGGGTAGTTAAACTCAAGAAAATTATAGACTTAAAAACAGTCCATAAGCCGTATGTCGCCAGGAGGAACTTGCGTTCAGAGACATCCAAGAAATCGTTAATCCGAAGCTTCCCGTTTGTCTCTGAGCGCGAGTTCCGCTTGCCGACATACGGATTACGGACTGTTTTTAAACCTCAGAATCATTAACTGCCGTATTTTAACTTTTTTTTCTTTCAGCACCATGGAGAAAACCTTCCGAAATTGCAAATGCAACTACGCATTTTGTAGAAGGAAAATATTCATTCTGCGTAAAGACATTTTTAAACGTATATTTATTATAACAAGGTCAAATAAACAAAAAAAGATCGGTAGTGCATTAAAAATAGTTTCGGTTTCCACTTCTATACCCACTGGAAAAACACGGTCATCAGTAAGACCCTCTCTACTCATCTTTCCTGGCTTCTTCAGCGTTTTTGGAGGCTGCAATGAATCACTTCTGGGTTAATATGAAACGTAGGAGCTAGGAGCCCTATCGCCTGCATATGTTTTGCTTCGCCGTCCTATGTTTTTCTAAGTTCGGTTGACCGATTATCATCCCAAAATCCAATATTCTACGTAAAGATTGGAGTGTTTGTGCTGGAACACAATTCAGACGGATATTTTGATTGCGGAGTCATCGAGATTATTCGTTGGATTTTTCCTGAATTGGAGGATAGGAAGGTAATTTATTTAGTGTGATATAAGAGAAAATTAAATTTACGCATTCTATAACAGTTTATTGATAAAATACGGTAATAACTAAATTTTCAACAAAGTTGAATTATATTTCCTTTTTTATCTTAATGTCTGTGAAACAAGCCTCTACGGTGTATTACATTAAAATAATCATTTTTAGTTTCTGTAGCTTGTGTTACTTTATTTCATCTATACTATCTTTTAAAACGTCAAATTATTTAATTTTTCATAAATGGACGTATGTAATCATTTTATCATTGTTTTTACGTTAGAAAGAACTGAACCTCCAGTTCAGACCCTGATCAAGCCAGAAGCGCCGCTACTTCTAAAGTTAGATATCTGCAATGCATGAATGCAATATGAATGGTTTTGCAACCAAAAAATTCAGCCGAATATGGGGAAGCAATGTCTTTTCTTGATAACGGAGAAGATTTAGATTTTAGTTAGAACTAAAACAATATTTCTACCTCGCTTATTCAACAACCGTGGATAATCTGACTGAAAAATGGTCCCCCTTCAGACCCACTTCTTAGTTTTCATCCCTTTTGACGTCGAAATCTTGTTTCGGACCGCACATCCCGTCGACAGGCTTTTTCATCAATTTCTCCCCTTATTCCCAGAATCCCCCGCGGCGGACATATTCATCCTCCAATCCCATTCCGCCACCTTTCGATCGTGTTTTCCCTCAGAGAACGCAATGCTTTTGCCCGTCCGAGCGACGTAACCGCGTGAGGAGAAAAGGGGAATGGGAAATGGGATCCGTGTCTGAGAAGGAAGCGACTCGGATAAGCTAGTGAGATAAGAGCTAAAGAGGCGATCCCCCTTTCCATGCGTTCCCTTGTCATATCCTATCATAATGCGCTCGTAAGTTTAATCTGTTCGATGAAATGAATAACGTCATTTTGCGTAACCCATCGATCCGGATATTTTTGTCTTCTTTTCAATGTTTTCCAGCTCGTGAAATATGGGGCCTAAACGAATGAGAGGAGGAAAGATGGATGGGTAGTGTTGGCTACCCATGGAGACATGGGTAGTGTTGCCGAAAATTATCGCCTAGGAAAGAATCAGCGGAGAAAATTAATGAAAGGTTGTCTCAGCCTTCATTAGCATTTTCTCAGCGGAGCCGCATTTCCTTTGTAGGTAGTACAGGAGCATGTGGATATAGTTAGACGATGTCGGTCGAAAACAGTGGCTTACGGGGCAAATATGTAAATGTAAAAAGGTTTACTTGGCGTGAATTTGTAAATTTTATATTGAGGAAGAAGAAAGTCCAAGAGTTATTGTTGACTGCAGTTTTTGTCGAAATATTAACAGCGTTTAGAGCGTAAAAGCTTTGGTAAGCGAAGCGAGAAAAATAAATGAACCCCATACTGAAATGCTTTGTTTCTCATTTATGGCAGTGTTAATGAAATTCTTAAGATTTGAATACAGAAAATATTAGACTTACATTAACTATTTAAATAACTCTGTCGTGAATCATTTAAATAAAATAATTCCTTTTCTAGCAAATTTGTGCAGATTGTCTTTTTTTCTGTAATTAATTTTTACATCCTATTTCATTATTCGCTAAGTAAATATAGCAAAATTTATTAAATTAGCAGATTTCGCACTTTTAGTATATTCCGAACATTCAGTTACATCTTCTATTATTATAGCTGACGATGTATGGTTTATACCATACATCGTCAGCTATTACTAAAAAAAAGAACTCATTCTAATGTCATTCCAAAGATTTCGTGCTTCCATTATCCCCTACAAAGGAATATAATAGAACGATTCATCTTAGAAGGTTTAAATGATTTAAATTAAACTACCATTTTTTAATTTGGGTCAATCGAAATTCGAAACAGACTTCATAATTCCATTTCGGCGTCCCTCCCCTTCCTAGAACACAACACTACCCTTCCCTCAGTTACCCTTGGAATAGCTCCCCTCTGTGACGGATGAAGGCCCATTGATTGTGGAAGAGGGAATCGGTTGCCGAGATTAAGAGGGGCGGATGGGAAGGGAGGCGATATGCGTGAAGAAACCGAGACTGGGTCCGATAAAGAGCGCTATTCTCGTCGCGTGTGCGTGTCACGTGCACCATAATCTGTTCTTTCTTCGTCGATTTTAGCCACATTCTCTTTAAAACTTACCCTACTCTTTCAGATTTAATGTTTTCTCAGAAAAATGATGACTCGAAATTACCAAATTATACACAAGGAATTTTATTCCAAAAATATTTCTTTTAATTTTGAGAGTGCCTGCTACTCTATGCGCCTAAAAATCCATTAATCAGCCTAATTGTCTGTATGAGATAACACCAAAGATAAGTCGCAAGGATAATTGTATTTCGAACCGTAATCAGTAAACATCTATCATATATTACATTATAAAACGCTGTTTGTACGTTATATAAATTTTAGAATGAAATGCCGGATATACTCAAGTATTACTCAACCAGCAAATTTTCACTCATCTATTATTTAACCTCATTTTCCCTCCTTCACAAATTTAGGTAATTATCCAGCTGCAAATGTTCTGATTATTAAGATTATATCTATATGTCTCGAGTTAAATGAATTTCGTATAAATTTCACTCGCACATCAAGTAATATTTTTAATTTACCAAAATGGTTTACTTTACATGTTTACATCGATATTTTTTTATTTACAGATCGACTTATACGCAAGTACATACGGTGATTTTCTAGAAATATTGATATAAACAGTACAGAATTGAAGTTAACAAAATGATAGAATAACTGCTAATGAAAATGATTGTAAAATGTCTCGCATATAATACTTGAAATAAAATTTGAACACTTTTAACATGCAATGATCGATCGGTAGAACTTGATATTTTACTCTATTAAAACGTTATCCACAATGCTGGCGTTGAAAATATTTTTCTCTTTGAAGAATTGTCTTTAGACTAGGGAAGACGTCTAAAAAATCCTAAGTTTTAGGAAAAAAACTATGGAATTTTGTAGGAAAAAACTAACTGAAAGATTTTTATTAGGTTATTGTTTTCCGGTACCGTCTATAAAATTTCGATTTTCTTTCGTATTATTTTTAACAGAAGCTTGTGAAAATTATAAATGATAAGAAGGATAAAATAAAAACTTAAGATGTCTAGTTCCAGCCTAGATCTTGTCAGATTGGTAGACTCACCAATATACACGTCAGATAGTTGAATGTTCACGCTTAAAAATAATATCCTCCAGTTAAGGTATTAATATGCTTTTCTGCCTTTTGATTCCTTATTTATTTAACACGTCCCCGCTCTGGAAAACTTACGGCTAGTTCATAATGAATACTCCTCCGCAGGTATGCCATGCGATGGAATTACATAGAAATCGAGCGAGAGCGCCCCCACTACCCTTATTGTTTTCCCTTTTTTCTTCCTTCTTTTCATTCCCTTTATTTCTGACGGCCTAAAAGCAACTTTTTCTCTTTCCCTTTCTCCTCCTACCAGAATGTATCTGTTTTTTTTTCAGCTGAGTTTTCAGCTGTCATTATGTAGTTTTTTTGAATGTTTTTAAATGTTGAAATTATCCTTCAGGTGGCACGTAAGACCCGAATCATGCCGCAACTCCGTTGTAAAAGCACCCTTAGGGGTTGGTGTGGGATGGAAAGTTGAGGGTGGTGCACATACCCTTCGTTACTTCTTCCATTGTTTACTTGACTTTACTCCAAAGAGAAGGTACAGAGAGAAAAATGTCGACATAAAATAAAGTTTGGTTTTCTCCCTTCCCCATTTTCCTCCTTTTCATTAATTTCTCTCATATCTTCCATCTCATAACTTGTGTATTCGCTATCTTTCTACTCCTCCGCTGTAGTTTTCTCCTACATTCAATCTTTTCCTACCTGTTTTTCTTGGTTAGCGTAATCCACGTCTTTGACGAATGAATTTTACGATTATGTAAACTAATTCCAGCCTTAAATCTTTTCTTTTCAGTATCTTTTAACGATAAGATATCACATTCTTCATGCTGTTGCGTATAGAAATCATTTCAAGGAAATTTTTCACTGAACTAGGCGATAATTTTTAATAGTATAGAAAGCGTCAATGATAATAACATCCTTTGTTTTCCTAAGAAAATTAGGTGCTTTCTTAAGTTGGGCAACTTTTACAATTGATTGAATGAATATAATATAGATTTTCTTGATTAAATATTTACATTTTGTTCGCATTGCTATTAAAATTTAACTCACTGAAATCATGCACTGTTAATATATCATCTTCTTGCAAGCTATAGAGTTGGAAAATTCCCTGTATAATAGATTTGAGAAACAAGGACTTGTTTAAAGATAGCTCCATGTTATCATATAATTATGGCTGTGTAAGGTTTTCACACGATTTTTATACGTAAGGCGAATACATTACGAATATTAATTTCAGACGAGAATTAATATCCGGAAATCTGACTGTATGCATATGTTTTCTGTTGATTTATAAAATTATAAATGATATGAAATCAAAATCTGCTCAAATATGGCTGAGCTCCACATTTAATGTGATATTTTTGGATAAGGTTTTCCTTTGATTCATTTTTACTTTATTCGCTTCCATTCTTATTGCATGTAAATTGAGTACACTGAGATGAACCTAATACCGCGGGAAATATTGGCAAGATTTTATAAAATTTCCATCACATCTTACACGATACGATAAAGGTTATTTCGTTCCCTTTAGTAGGCCACTATAAACCCATTTACCCGTCCATCTTCTTCACCTATCTCCACCCTCTTGACTGCTCTTGGTGAAATTTCTTTGTGCTGGCTGCGAGCGCGGGAAAGCGAAATATCGGGTCGGCGTGTGGGGTTGACACTTTGCAGCGTGTATGTTTCCAGGCGACCGACCACGCGAAATCGGTGTGAAGGCTTTTTAGGAGGGTTTATTCCCCCCTTGTGAGGTGAAGGCACTCGTGCGAAGAACATGGAAAATGGGACCCTCCTGAAATCAGTGCGTTGTATTCCCTTTTACAAGAAAAGAATCTATCGGAGGAAAAAGGTCCCTCGAGGTTGCTTTGAAGGTGTCGACATGGGATGATCGGCTGATTTCTTGGCAGTGTACGACATGACGCCGGCATTCTGACCTAAATTCTGACGGCTTATGCATCACATGCGCGCTCTATTTTTCTATTACGTAGGTACGTAAGAAATAAGAAATGATTCCATTTAAAATTGAAACTACAAAAGATAATAGTTTAAAACTTACTTTGAACTCGACCCATGCCTTCCTGTTGTTTAAGTTTTGACCTCGGATAGCTTTGTTTCCTGTTTTTCTTGGAGATAAGTGTCAGCCGAAATAAATTGAATCGTTACATTCGAAGAATCCAACACAAAACTGATTGACTTAAATCAATCCAAAATTAGCCACCGTAATATATTTTATAATATTTAGTGTCAATCCCCTTTTAGGTTAGTCATTGTAACACATTCGCGTTATCATAGTAAAGTGACATGAGATCAAGTTAAATTTACTGGACGAAAGTATAAGTTTATAGCGATATACTTTTCCGCAGAAACTGGGATTGTTAGAGAACGTTCATATAGACTTACGGTTTATTCATCCGACACCAATTTGCTTAAAAGTATGATTAAACATTCCTAAATTCGTTCAAAATAAGTAAGCAATCCCCTTCTGAATTAGGACGCCACTAGCGAAATGTTTTTTATTTATCGATACCCCTTCATTATTTCCACGCCTTATATACTCTCCCATCATAATATTCTATTTCCATCATTCATATAGACATTCTTTCCTATCATAATATTTCCTTCTATTTGTCTGGCTACTTCGCTTCCTATTTCTATTTTCTTTAAAATATCTATAATAATGAGCTAGTTTCCTCTCGGATTCCATGTTCTCTAAGTACGATGTCACATAATACGATATGCCACCTTTGTCACTTTACTTCTATTTACCCTTTTCGTGTGCCCAAACCAAGAGGAATATCCTATTCCTAACCAATCAAGTAGATTTTCTTTCAACCCACACTCACTTCTTACTACTGACTGCTCACATACATCTCAAATAACCCATCCCCCAGCTTTAAGTGTACTTGTTTACTTTTCCTGAAAACCACAAGTTCTGCTGACGTACAGCGTCATCAACCTTTTATGTACAGCCATGTCCGCTACTAGTATAGAGGTAGAAGACAGCTGAGGTAATTTCGCACATATAGGCCTCACCGGGAATCGAACCCAGGACCCCTTTCACTTTCAAGTCGAACGGTGTACCCGCTTAGCTCTGGGACCTGCCACGTCCGCTACTCTCAACGATTCTTCTTAGGAGCATTTTCTTAAAATCCTTAGGAGTATTACATCAAATACAAGATCGGCACACGAAGCCGTTCAACTTTCTTCCGACCTTCTAAATTGAATTCGTCTGAACCTCTTCTTCCTTTGTTTACATCCTATAGCCTGATTTACCTTTCGATGAAAGTATCCCCGATTGGCAATCAAAGCAGGCCAAATGCTCGGGCGATCCTAATGCGATTTCTCCAACAGAGGGAGACGTGCATCCAGAAAAGTGTATCGGCGATGGCCACATCTTTGAGGGTCCATTTGATACGCAGGATGTTCGAGAGGACACGAGGGAGACGGGCAGCGATGCGAAAGGGCAATGCTTCGCCACTCCCTCATCTTAGGACCTTTCCTCCTCCCGACTTTTGCCGTTTAAAATTCTGATTGCATAGAAAACACTCTATTCGACCCTTGTTGTCTCCTAAAGGAAGAGGGGAAATTCCGAGGGAGAGAAGGGGTTGTACGCATGGGTGCCTCGTAAGTGCATTGGGTGTGATGAAGCTTATGGACGGGCTACTCTTGATGGTGGGATGGCTCTTTTGTGAGGGCGTCGAAGGGGATGGATTCAAAGAAAAAGCCGCGGGGGATTGAAAAGTTTGTGATTTTATTCGGTTCCCGGAAAAGGACGGTGGAATGGACGGTTGTATGATATTATCCGCGTAAATCGTTGAGAGAAAACGGTTGGAAACTTTATTGCCGACAGATCATCAAATCATCTATCAGATATAAGTTTACGAATTTCAAGGAATAATATTTTATAGTAATTTAAATCTCATGCAAAATCCATTTACAGACGTGTGTGCAATGGAAGCATAAAATTGAAAAAAACCTGTGATAAATTAAAATCTCGGAGTTAACGAGAAATTTAAGGCCGGTAACCCTAAAATTTTGCCTCTTCGAAAGTTCAGAATTGGACATAATTTTCCGTGAGGAAGGATTTATCTAGAGATTTTTATTTCAGCATATATATATTTCCTCGGATAGACAGAGAGTGAAATTAGCAACAAGGTTTAGCACTTTTTTGCCTCATTTATCCTCTGTACTCTTCCTTACTTATCCATCTTTTTATTCATCTTTTGCCTCAGACACATTCGTTTATATTTTGCTCATACATCACTACTTAACCGTCAATAAAGGATGAATTAATAACAATCATTCACTATTAACTTAATTTTATTACACCCATATTTGAAGATGCATAGTTTTCTCAGAATGTGAATGAATGTGTGAATTTTTCGTCAACTTATAATAACAGTTTTATGGAACTTAGATAAATTTGATACAAGCATTTGAATTCAAAACATGGCAAAAACAATATGATTGGAATACTTTAAGAACTTTTACAATAAAATTTTCAAACAAATTCGGAAAGAAACTATTGAGTCTGATCTATTTATGCGTAAGGACGTCGTTCTATCTAGTCGTTAGTAAAGTTTCATCGAAAAAGACTCGCATAAATTTGAAACATCCTATTTGTTTCTGAATATTTTACTAAGCAGACTTTTTCTGTTTTACGTCTAAAAATTCCGCTGTTGTTTCTTAACCCCAGAAATAGGATATTTTTACTAAATATAGCAATTTTTAAAAGTTTATGAAAAAACTCGTGTTACTAGTGTAAAGTTTCAGAGAATTTATCATTTTTACTCTAAAACAATGAATGGTGTTTTATAACAGTGGCAGAATATTCCTTTATCGCAATAGCTTGTTTGTTACTATGGAAAGGAATGATTTACGTTTTCTACACTCGTCATTATGTGTATAGACAAGAAGTCATTATTTTAGCACTCGCTCTTCTGTCATTGTTGCACGTATTCTTAATGTCTATGTCTATGTCTATGTCTATGTCTATGTGTATACCCTGCTAGCCACCTTTCGGCGTGTGGCAGGGGGTGCATGCACCAAGACTCNAAGATTAAGGTATTACATGGAAGGAATTACAAGTACATTAATAGCTTAGAGCGTTCATCAGACACTACCGCGGCAGCCAACTCATTAAGAGGAAGGAACCCAGCGAAAACATTTACACAGGCAAAAGAAACATGTTTCCCTTTCCGACAAACACACCACGTGGGTACACCGTAGCGGCCGCCTGACTTGTGATCTATTTGCCGCGCATTTCATTTGCCCTCCGACTACTTTTGATCCTTCATTCCCTATCGACTCGTCCTTTAATCGCCCAATCCCTTAAGGGCATCTCGCACGGCGGAGAACGAGGCCAAACCCAGTTCGGAGTCTGCGGTCTAGAAAACAAGGGAATGTCATCCGGAAGACATTTGGCCGCAGGGCGGCGCTGGCGTCATGTGTGTGGCGTGCAAATTAACACCCGACCCAGAGAATGGCGCGCATAATCACAGCGCCTAGATCAAAAGGAAGCGATTCGATAAAGGTTTGCACGGGACGGGGATCCCCGGAGGCAATTATGTGCGGGAGGCGGAGCGTGGCTTTTCGGTTTTCGTGTTT
This sequence comes from Ladona fulva, assembly GCA_000376725.2. Taxonomy (NCBI): domain Eukaryota; kingdom Metazoa; phylum Arthropoda; class Insecta; order Odonata; family Libellulidae; genus Ladona; species Ladona fulva. The sequence goes on from KZ308247.1 coordinate 1,120,901, forward strand.
TTTTTAGGGTTTGCCTCGGCGTTGCGTAGAGGAAGACGGTTTTATACGGAAGGAATTTTTAATGGGAAGCTTTTAAGTATTTAACTTCCTCCGAAAAAATATCGTTTCTCACTCTTAATAATTTCCCGAGATCATCTGTATCAGGAAATTAAAACACCGCTTCTAGAGCTGGAAATAAATTTCACGTCATGTGAGCGGCACTCGAATTATATCGAGATGCTTTTCATGAAAGCCTTTTTCTAATGCGAAGTATCGGTTAAATAATAATCGAGAATTAAGGGTATTTAGCGAGCACATTTCAGTGGAGATAGTTATTAAGAGGCCTTCATCTCATAATCAGCCAAAGATAGGCAAATGTTTAGTTAGATTTGCGAAACAATGAATTTTTTCAGTGAATAATTGGTTTTCCATTTTACCCAATAAATTTAAGTAAAAGCAAGTGACAATTTTTTCTTGAGTAAGAAATAGATTTGAAAACTCGTGAGTAATTTCCAAACTTTCACCTAATAACCACGCCCATGCTCCATCCTTTGATGTTTGCACTTATTAGTGCATATGAGTTTATCGGGTCTTATTTATTATAAAACGTTTTGCAATCAATGTGCAAAGGTTGTGGAAAGTCATGGTATGAAGGAAGAACACTCTAAATTTCAGCTCAATCACTGAAGATGCTACCGCGGAAGCGAAACCGCCCATAGACATAAATAATTGTGGAAATTTACAAAGTTTACTTTCTTCATACGCAACTGTTTTCTTTTCAGACATGATTTTTATCATAGCTGAACATGAGACAGCTGTCGGTCCCTTTCAACGATTTAATTATTAAAAATTAGTCAAATACTTAATCTTGATATCTCTTTGTTGCATTAGTACCTCTCTTCCCGAATTTTACTTTTAAACCTTCATCACTTGTGAAGACCCATAACGATTGCGGTCTGCGTGGAGCACTAAAGTTAAGTCTCTCGGATCAGCGATCCGCCTATTCGAAGGCGAGTGCGTCAAAGGCAGGAGTGGCTCACGAAGCTCCAACCAAAAGGGCCGTGTTTTAATTCTGCGGCGAGACAGAGGGAGGAACTGTGGGATTAAAGGCTTATTCCCGTGGTGTAAGTGATGAGTTTCGGTGTAAACGACAAGGGAAAGAAGGGATTTGAAGCGGGAATGCCCCAAGGCCACATTGGGGCGCTCGTTGTTATAAGATGTCGTTTTTAACACCCGTTCGGATGGTTTTCTAGGCGAATATATTTGAAAAACTAAAATAACTCTGCTGAATGTTTGAAACAATTTTTCTCTCTTTCTACCACCTCTCAGGGACGGGATACTTTCAAGTGATTCTCTTAGTAAAATTCATTAGAAATATTTTGAAGAACTAGTTTTTACCCCACAGTAAACTATTATCGACCGCCTTAAATGACTCACTTTTAACTCAGCAAGTTCATTGTTCTTCTATGGTTTTAAGATCCTATTAATTTCGTAAACGTAACGGATTAATTCCTTCATGGATTGTATTCCTTCTTGAGTTTTAATATTTTTGGGCTGTATCACTATGGTTTATTTCGCTATAAGAACTAAACGAAATAAGAAAATTTTCGCTATAAGAAACTAAACCATGTCTCCAATTATGAAACAATGTGTAAACAGAGTTCGTATGATTTTATCGATACGAAGCATAAAGTAGTAGAATTTATTCCAAAAAACGAATGATTGTAGTACTTTCATTTTTATGAATTTATTTTATGATTTTTTATTACTTGTATAAATTAGGTAGTGGTAGGATTTAATCTCTTTAGTTACTATTATTATGTTATAACGATTTACTTTTGTTGATATCATTGTAAGAAGGTTTTGAAATAATAATCCTTATCGACCTTTTTAATATTGAGAATGTGGCCAGAGAAACTATGACTTGGGGCACCTAAGTGGTAAAAATAAGGAATTTTATTTGCCATTACACATCAATCATCATTTTCTAGCTTCTGTTCAGTAGTAAAGAATGTCACAGTATGACCTCTCTACTTTTTAAGAAAAGTAATGGAAGAATTACTGACGTGGATTATACGGCGAATGAAAGGAAATTAGTTCTTGATAAGGAACTACAGATACAATAGACTCTTTACCGCATTATGATAATGCCTTATTTCGCAGTTCAACTTGAAGCATTGTAGAACCGCATTACTTATTACATCAAACTTGCAAGAAATATAGCACATCGTTGCGAATGCAGTGGGTAGGTTTGAAAACTTTCCCCTCCCCCGAAGTATTTATTTAGGAGCTGCCGAAACGACTTCCCAAGTATATATCTTCCACCTTCAATGAGGCTACCAATTCAAACTTGGTGGCTTCATCCCTTACCCAAGAGGAATACGAATGCTTTCTCTTTCTCTCATTACAGTCGCCCCATTCTCAATTCCCACGCGTTAAATTCACTCACCTCTCTCACTCAGCCTCCCTTCACCCTCGGGGTCCACTTTCTGCGCTTTGAGTGGGCAGCAGTGCGGCAAAGTTAGAACTCGGAGACTGTGTGACGTCGTCGCCGTGGGAAAGGGAGCAAAAGGGTTTGCTCCCTTTGCTCTGTTGGGAGTCAAGAAGACAAACGGATGAATCGGGACGTCGTGATTTCGCCCAAGGGAAGCTAACCAACTTGCCAACAAGGCCCCTTCTCCCTCCCGCGAACGCACACGGCGCCCTGATGACGCCTACAGGCACCGCCCTTTATCTCAGCAACTCACACACACACCTCCATCTCGCACTTTTCTCTCAGCCTCATTCTCTACTCCGCGCGGAGTCTACTCTCCACCTTTTTGTTCCCTTCATTCTGCCTCTCTCGCTATACATCTGAATATATCTCTCCCCGAATTTGCTCGTCTTCTCTCGAATTCATGTTTCTGCAGGCTCGATTTCTGACTTTTGCTATTAAAACCCCCTCCGAGCCTCTCTCCCTTTCTCTCCGTCCTTGCTTTCGTATATTAAGACTGTTATTACAGCGAAAATATCTGGAGGGTGTTCATCTGGCTCGATGCTCGATTTTGAAGAGGTGAAGGTATGAATGGGCGAGAATTTTAATTTTAGGACTTTCGGTTCCATTGCGAATTTAGGGGAATAATGAGTGAAAGTTTGGAAATAATTTCTATATATCATACTATTACTCTCTGCATCAGATTCATTGTAATGAATATATCAGCGTATTGTCTGAATACGAAAATAAATGCAGCTTTTGCTGAATTTTCTACGCTAGAAGAATGGATAAAATCACAAAAAGATAAATAATTGTTATTTGAAATTTAATGAAACTTTAATATTAATACTGAAAGAAATTTTCAACAATTGTAAATATTTATAACGGTAGCCTATTACTTATTCATTCCAAAAACCTACGTGGCTGTATAGTTAATTTGTGTCCAGCTTTTATAGATAGTTAATTAATAATTAACTTTCCTAGATCCTATTTTCAATCCAAATCTACCACAAATCTATCTTCGAAACAAAAATAGGTATAATTTTTTTCTACCATACTTTTTCTTGGAGTTAATATTTCGGAAAATATTTTTAGGGGTCCTTCTTTACCTATTCTGTTACATCCCTTCTATTTAACTCGTTTTCAATTTCTATTCCAGAATCACGTAATTTTTACTATTGCGAAATCCTAAATCAGATTAGATTTTAAATTTTTATTCCTCTGTTGATTCATCTGCATTTAGGGAATTAACTTGAAAAAGTAGTAGGATTTTCCTCGGAGAATGTTTTTTAATAACAGTTTTTAAAATTTATTATAATTTATAATTGGTTCATGAATTTCATCGAAGTATGTAAACGGTAAAAAAGTTTTGAGCTGTCGGTTTTTATCAATGAAAGTATCTTTACAACTTTGCGCATACTTATTAATATCACCACTACATATTATTATTACATAGAATTCTTTTTTCACGTCCATCCCACTTCATAATTTTACTTCGAAGAATATCTGCCATTCGCATCCGCCGCAGACAATTCCCCAGTGAGAACGAACCCTTAACTCTTTCAAGGCGTCTCCTGCATTAATGTAAGACGAACAGAAGGCTGAGGCGATGAATAAGCGGAGTGAAGAGACAATCTCCTCCTTCTTTCACCCCAGCGACCTCTCCTCGTCCCAGTTCGGTTCCGGTAGTTACAGCCGGAGGGCATCCATAACTTTGAGGAAGGCCTTATAGAGGCCGTGTTCCTGAGGTCTGGCACATCTTACTCGAGGCGAGGGTCTTCCCGCCTCGGTGGGCCGCTTCGATGGAAAGCCTCACTGCGGTCAGGGGAACATGTTCTGTGCATGTTCCGGGTGAGGAATGGGAGTGAGGAGTCGGTGTCAAGGTTGCCCTCACACAGGAAGCAAATATTTAGAGGCTGCCTCAAGTTTAGGAGGTTTTTAGTTCTTTACGACGGAGTAAACCACGCGAAAAATTTGCCTATCCTCCTTAAACCATCATCGCATCTTCGTTTATTTTCTTCGAAAATGGCGTATAAACAATTCTTTTCTAAAACAAGGTTTTTTTGCCCTAGCGGAGGTTATCAAATTAAAATTTTTAAATAAAATCCTATTATCCTCAGTGCTGACTGAGGGTATCCTATCAGAGGAAAGAAATTTTAGGAAAGCGATATGAAAGCCTGCTGATATTCTTAGGCCTTAAATCAAACTGTCAGTAAAGCGGATATATAGACACGAAGTTTGTAGATGACTATATCCAGTATGAGCGTCGTCATTGTATCAATTTAGACTTTACTTTATGAATAGAAGTGATTGTGTTTATTTTTAAATCAGTGGATATTTCTACTATAGCTAAAATAATGCCGATCTTCATAACGTTTTACGCGGTTTCGTGAATGTGGAAAACGGATAAAGCAGTCTAAGAAAAACATCATTTACATCAAAATGGTATACGTTTAGAAAAACGTTCTCTTGAAAATGTTCCCTTAAAACTGATAAAGGGAAGAAAGGAGGAATCAATCTATTTATTTATTATTCTAACGTTGTGTTGAGAAGCATTTATCAGATGAATTTAGATTTCTTAACCATCTTCATTGCGATTTACATTTAGTTCAACTCGTGATATTTGAGTATATTATTACATTATATTATATTTTTAAATTCTTACGAAATTAAAGTATATGGATTTTAGTTAAGATTTATATACTAATACTGAGGATTCACACCTCCATTTCCCTGGAGAATCTGTAGCGTATACCGGGATGGGAAAAATCGCGCTTCGATAAATTTTTGTCTTTATAATACTAAAAAAATAATTTTTTCCCGGAGATATTTTCAAAGAAATTGTATGAACTTAAGAGTCATGTTAAAATGGGAAAAGGGATGGTAGCTCAGCATGAAAAGAGGGACAGAAGGATGTGATTGAAAGGAAGATTGGATGTGAATGGCATGGAGATGCGGAAAACGAAAGCGTTGGCGGATGAGGACTCGAAAGGAAATATACTTAAGACGTCAAAGTTGTTGGAGAAAGTAGGTATTATACAGGATTTTTGTAGAAATATCCCACTAAAAATGGCCCTCGTCACTTGAATATTTCTTCCACAAATACACGCTCCCGATTTTTTCCCTTTATTCTCCCGACACATCAGAGAATTCATTGAAAAACTTTTCTTTCTTTCATCAATATCTCCTCTAAGGGTTTATGGAACCTCGAAAAGTATTTAAAGAAAATGTAAGATGAGTTAATTTTTCAATTCATATGAACAACGTCGATGAATACTTGATTATTTCCACTAATTGTACAAGATATTTATATTTTACATTAGTAACAAAGCATCTGTCTTGGCTTTTGAACATTGGAATTTTTTAAGCATTCGCACATCTGTTTATACGGAATGATCCATCAGTAATTGTTTCACGTACAGTATTGAAAGTTTTCCATCAGCTTCTCATTCAGGCACAGCTAAAATTAATTATTTATATGGCTGAAAATTTTAAAATCATTCTTATAGATATCATGAGGATTACAGTTGACACATGATATTAGACATAAATCCATGACGCAGCAGCACAGTTAGACCTAGCTATTGACTCCCAAGATTTATTGGCTCTTTTAGAGCATCATAGGTCCCATACCTCTAAATTCGGGTAGCTGGCCAACTTTTTCTTGGTGATCGGTCATTACATTGCTCGCACCGTAAACTGATTCCGGTCATGTTTACATCGAAGGTGAATACTTTACCCGCTCGAATATTCGGTGTCTCAATACATGAGGAGTATGTATTTTTGAAAACTCTGATATCTCTTATGATTTCGCTTAAAAGTGTTAGTGGAATTCTTTTAACAACTCCTTACGTGATTAGGAAAGTTACTAATATTTTTATGGTAGAAAAACTCACACTTATTCATATGGCTCCAAATTTTGGAAGTAATTAGACTATTTTGAGCCCATTCAGTCTCGAGCACTATAATGCCACTTCATCCCGCGCCCTAACTGTCCCATTTTTGCTTCGAAGTCGACTTCTAAAAGATTCTCTGAAAAAATTGTATGCCGCGCGACTGAGCGATTTTTATCGGTGGTCGGGAGCACGCGGAGTGGGGTGGAATTGGGCTGAATTCGGAAGAGATGTGAGGAAGGCGAGGGAGTCAGAGGAAAAAGGGAATTGGGTCGTATTAGCCTTGTATGAAAAGAGGGGAATCGAAGAGTGCCTTTGCCGACATTTTTTGTCCAATCGGGAGGGAGCGTTAAGGGGAAAATCTCTATAAAGAAAGGACCATTGATGGACCCCCTTTATCCTTCCCTCCGTCTCTTTGATGTCTCGTATTTATTTATTTTGTTCCTCTGAATCAGAAGTGAAGCTCTGTAGGAAGAAGGAAAAGAAAGCATTACATTTTCCAGCAAATATAACGGGGGATTTGAGTACACTTGTTATATCTGAGGGATAAATGTCCAGTGGAAGCAAAAGGGACACAGGTACTTGCTCTTTATTCTCATTCGCATCATGCTTACGGGGTTTATTAAAACGCATTTAATTTTAGTCTCGATAAACAATTATTCGAGTGTTTTACTTATCGACAATAAGCTTGAAATTTTCATGCTCAACCTTAATTAGTAGTTGCCTATAGAGGTGAAGATTGAAGAAATGAAGATTTTATAAAGCCGTAGTTAATCTTTAGTTTACACTCTAAGTAGAAGTGAATTCGTTGGAGGTGAACGTACTCGTATGCCATGAGGCTCTCGTTGCTTAAAATAGACAAAAATTCTCTATTTAATGAAAAATTGAGCGAAATACTATTTTATCTGTTTTTCGGCGACAAAGACGTTAATAGTGAAATAATAATTTGAACGCCTGATTGAAACGTCATTTGTTCATGCTATCGGATGCATTACTTCCTCTAAATGCTCCGAGCAACTTTATTATGCCATATATTGATAGCTAAAAATGTTTACTTATTTTCTTCGTACGCATAAACGTACGAATATTGGAATTAAATGTAAGATTTCATATCTCTATTATATTTTGTATTTTGTTTATTTTTAGAGATTATGATCCCGTAACTTCCGAAATCTATCTTATTTGAGCGTCAATAACTTATCAAACAATTAAATGATTAAGTAATTATACAATTTTCTTGATAACTTCTCTAAGACAATGGAAACAGGAAGAAAGCTAAATGTGTACATTTTTCTGAATTTGGTTACTATCGTCTTTTACAAAAAAGGGTTTTACCTTTTTTGGATGAACTAGGAAAATGACTAAATGAGAAGTTAAAATTCTGTTATTTCTGAAGCAAAACGTTTTCGAACGAATCTTGGAAGTATACAGTGTATAAGAAGTAACCTCAAACTCCTAAAAAAATATTTCTGAATAGTATCGCTATCAAGATATTCCTTCTCTATCTTCAAAATATGAAATAATATACTTAAGAAAGGAAGAATGACATTCGCATTAGATGCAACATAGGCAAACAAGGTGAAGTGAGTTACAGTAGCTCTTTCATGCATTTTCTTCGTTTGGAATGGTAAAAATAATGGCTTAGTTAAGTTTAATGTTTATGAATATTTCTTGATTATCTTTTTATGAATATTTCTTGAATATTTCTTATACTCTTTGAAACTCGCTCTCGTGAGATGAAAATTAATTTTTCCTTTATTTAAATGCATACTTCTAAATGAAATATAAATGAAAATTACTTCCTTTATTTACATTTACAACCAATAATAAAGAGCTGGTTTTACTTATATATATTTATTCTCGTTGCTAATGCGTGATATTCATATATTATTTAAGTGTTTACCTTTTATATTACGTAGTTTTGTAATAACTGGCCCTGGTAATTTTATTACATACTCTGCTTAATTTTTCACCAGTTTAGCTGCAAGAAAATCTATAATTTCTGTACTCAGCAACCTCTCTCAGCCCTCCAAACACCTTCGCACATGCCCCCTGATATCGACTTCCTCACTCCCTCTCCCTGCGAATATTAAGTCCATAGAGGAGACAAGTGGCGCGTGAACAGTTTTGTGGTGCGTGGTGCTCGGAAAATGGAGGAATAAACCCTCGAGAGATAGGAAAAAAACTCGCGAGAGTGAATGGGAAAAGGGCCGCTCACTTCCAAACGCTCACTTCACCTTCTTTTTGTCTCGCAGTCATTTACGTAATGCACTCTCCAAAGTCTCTCTTCGTCAAAGGACTCCTTAAACTTCACGCTGAATGCCTTTCTTGATTCGCTGTCGTTCCTCCGCAGTCGCTCTTTTGTTTTTGGCTTTTTAAACTTAAATCCTGTGTTTCCTTCCTTTCTTTCTTTCTCGGGAAACGCGTCGCTTGCGTATCTTTAGATTTCTACGCATAAAATTCTAATCACACGGAGGTGCACCCAACAGTGTATTTGTCTGAGAATTGCGTACTGGAAGAGATTTTTCAGTTTCCCGGAAGAGGCTTCGAGGCTTGGGATCCGATTTGTTATGTGCCCTGGCTTATCTCCTAAACGGTTTAACGTCACGGTTAGACCACGGCAAAATACGTCACTGAGTCTTTACGATCCTAACCCAGCTTTCTTAATAGCTAGTAAAATCTTATCATCTTACCATTATATTCTCTTTCTATTTCAAAAATTGCTAAGAAGGAGTAATTTAAAAAAATAAACGTTTACATCTTATATATGTATTTAAATATAGATTATTGTTTATCTCAATCTTTAGTGAATAATTAGTAACAACTTTCATCTCAATTACTTAAATCTATACGTAAAAAAGCGGAAATTGTTACTATGTATTTAAAATCAAAGGTAGCTGTAACTTCAAACCCCGCCAAACCTAAACAGATTTTCTTTACTTTAAACATCTATAGTATTTGCTGTCTTGAAATCCCCTGTGCTGTATTAATCTCACAAGTAAGCTGACTACTTAGCTTAGTACTTACTACAGCAGAAAGGACTCGGCTTTGAATTCTCTAATATGGATCCAAAATATCATTCTTAACAATAAATAGAAACTACATATTATCTCTCTTTATTGCTTGAGGTATTATGAAATACTGATAACTCTGGTATGGCGTATCGTAAATCAGCAGTTAACTAGCAAAAAATTAAGCTGAGAGACTAATCTAAGTAAAGCGGATCTTCGATAATAACAGCTACTTTGCGCTAATTAGACTGTTTCAGAGTATGTGGACAGTATATGGGAGCCTGTTCATAAGGGATGACTTCTGATTTGGAAATGTCACCAGTTCATGGTGAAAAATCGAAATATCACGAATAGAGTGTTTCAGTTCATTGTTTCCAAGATTACTTCGAATGTTAAATAAAACTTAGTTTTAAAAAACAATATAAATAACCTTTACTGATCCTCAAGAAGATTCGTTGGCGACTAGTTTCGACTAATCACAATCATTATCCTGCCTATATACAATACTATGATTAGTCGAAACTAGTCGCCAACGAATCTTCTTGTAGATCAGAAAAGGTTATTAATATTGTTTTTTTAATTAGTTTTATTTTACACTTGGATTAATTTCAGAATTCCTCGAAGTTACGGCCTCCGTGAATTTTTGTTTCCAAGATTTTTTGTGACATAGTAATAACCTTCAGAATGAAGGGCTAACTTTACAAAAATTTTCTTCAATATATTCAGAAATAACGCGTTTTTGATAGACGAAGCACAAAATTGACTGTCTTTCTGTAAAAACCCTAATGGCATACGGCAAAAAAATAAGCAAATTAGATCATATAACAAGTCTCTACAAAAGTTCTTTCGACAAAGTTCGGATAAAAAGACTGCAATAAATGAACGTCTGCATCTGGCCGAAAGACAGCTGTCAAGATACGTATGTAGATGTAAATTTGGATAGGGGCATTTTGTTCTTAGAAGTTCCTTGTTGAAAGTGATCCCAGAATCACTCTTAACAAATCTTGATGTAGCATTTATCATACTAAGTGCGATTCAAATAAATCTTTATAAATGGTTCCATCCCAGTCGATTATGCTAAGGAAAGTTTGCTCTTACATTGAAGTATATATGAACTCAGAGTAATTGAGAAGGAATCTCTATCCTCTGTAACGTTGGTACCAACTTTTATACTTTTATTCGATCATTGGACTTTATTTCCTACATAATTTCTTTACCTATATTTCTTCGTATATCGAATTGATTCCATTATTTGTGAATTGAGTTACTATTCGGAATTTCAGACGAATTTTCGTACGAAATTTCCATATTCAAACAAATCTAATACCTTTCCCGGCTACACTCTTCATCTCATCCCTCCCGATTCTTCCATTTCTCCGTCCGAGAATCACCGCTCACTTCCTCTCTTTTATTCCCTCTCTTTACACGCCAAGCGCTCGGTTTTCATTATGGTTGACGTTTTCCAAACCCTCCCCTCCAACCCCATCTCCCCATTTTTTTAAATTCCGGACGCTCTTCCCGTTACTCCTGCAATTCCTTCCTTCCTTCCTTCCGCCCTCTCCCCTACGTTTCCTCGCCAACCTTTTCTGTCACACCGTCGAGTCACTGCAAACACGATGGATCACAGAAACGTTTTACTGCGAAAGAGCCACTTGTGGACATCGAAAACATTTTTACGTAGCCCCTTAAATTCCCTCCAATTTTTATTTGCAAAGTTTCTGCTTCCTTCGGATTTTTTTGCGTGTAGAAATGCGATTGACTTACGATTGCGGAAGATATCGATTTTTTTTGTTTGTCGCTTTTTTGCGATTCGTTGGAGGTGAACGTACTCGTATGCCATGAGGCTCTCGTTGCTTAAAATAGAAATTGAGCGAAATACTATTTTATCTGTTTTTCGGCGACAAAGACGTTAATAGTGAAATAATAGTGAACGCCTGATTGAAACGTCATTTGTTCATGCTATCGGATGCATTACTTCCTCTAAATGCTCCGAGCAACTTTATTATGCCATTTTATATTCATTAACTACACGAAGAATAGACGTGATGTTGATAAGTGATAGCTAAAAATGTTTACTTATTTTATTCGTACGCATAAACGTACGAATATTGGAATTAAATGTAAGATTTCATATCTCTATTATATTTTGAATTTTGTTTATTTTTAGAGATTATGATCCCGTAACTTCCGAAATTGTGCTATTTTTGTAACATTGACATGCTCTGACAAACTCTGAGCACAAAGTTCAAAGTGAGAGAACATAAGTGTATCATTTATGCTAGCTTCTTTAATATTAACTATATTTGAATCGCCTTTACGATTTGGCTTTTGAAATACACAAAAGTGTAACACAAAAAAATAAACAACACAATAAAAGTTATTTCGTGTTTTTCACATATCACTTACTTTGTTGTAAGATATAAGGCCTGGAAGCCAATTAGGATTATGATTATTCTCTACAGAAAGAGAACGAAAGTTTTGTTGATGAAAATGAGAGTCAAAAAATCGCAAAAATAGGCAGTTGTTTGATTTGGTTGGGAAGTTCTTCTATTTTCTCTATGCGTATTCCACACATCCAATCCCGAGACCGTTCTCTTTTTCTTTATCCGCGGATCACTTCTTTGCCAATGTTCCGAAGGGGAAGGCCAAACCCTCTCGCTGTTTAGCTTGCTCAACGGAGCGGTTCCCGAACACGGGATTCCTTTCCTGGGCGTATTGAGAGAGGGACGAGGGTGTCGGATGTACGTGAGGGCTTTGCGAGACATCGACGCCCCGATGTGTGACGCCACCGTCGCCGCCTGCGTACGCCCTCATTTGTTTTTCCACTCCCCACACTCTTCTTTCGAAAACTTCATCGTCCTGCTATCTCGTTTGGACCTCACCCTTTTCTTTAACAGCCTCTCGCAGTCTCCCTTTTGCCTTCCGTTGGAAAACCAAATTGTGAAAGTTTTGGATCGCAGTTGAACCGAGAACTCGTTCTCTAGAGAGACTGTGACGAAAGAAATGTTTCCCGATCTTTCCTTTTGAAAAAACTTCGAGGCTTTTTGTTCTTTATTCTCTCATAAAATTCTATTGCACGTTTACGTGCATACATGTTTTTACAGGACTTTCCGCAGTATCTCTGTAAGATAAGGTGATATGTTTCCAAACATCCATTAAGGTGCTAAACAAACAACCAGGTTTATTAATTCATCGGTTACAGCAGCCTAAGGAGACATATGTGATCATGTTGATTATATATAAAATTATTGTCCCCTACAACAGTTTTACGAAATGTTGGATCGATTTATACTCATAGTATTATAAATTAGCTAAAAGAATTATGGAATAATTTTTATTCAAATCTCAAACCGCTCAATATGACTCAAATTTGGCACAGTTTCACCAAAAATAAAATTTATACATTTCAGTAATAGACAAATGTGATACCTTGTAGTCCACTATTAAAAATTGCTTTCTGTTTAAGACAATTAGAGAAATGAGAGCAATTTTATGAGGAATGAAAACTTCATACCGCGTCCTATAAAGAAGGTTAAATAGATGAAACACCGGTTCTTTTCATGACTTTGATAATAATTTATTAATTCTTGTAGTTCACGCTTACTTTCTCGAGTATTTTCAAGGGATAAATCAATTCATTGATCATAAGGAAATTTTAAATCGAATATTTTTCATCAAGGATTAAACAGTGCATCGTGAGAACATGTGACCCGACTCTTGTCAGTATTATCACTAAAATCTTTCCAATCATCCTTCTTTTCATCGCTGCCTTCTTCCTTTTCCTTTGCTCTTCGATCTCTGTTCCGAACGCGGATCAAAGATTGTAAGTTAAAAGTTGATGGGCGTGAGAATTTGAAGGGTCGACCCTAAAGGTACTACCGTTAAATCGTGACCCGAATGCGGCTTCTCCTCTCAACACTCACGGACTTCCTCTTTCTCATCCCTAAGTATGGAGTTCCAAAGTGGAGAATCCAGAAAAATGCTAGAGATATCTCTGCTTTCTTTATCTTTTCTAAAGGTTTCTATTTGAAATGTCCTTCTCGATCTGCCCTTCTATGAATGGCCACTGTTACACCTCTTGACAGTTCTGGGAACCAATTTTATTGCTCATGTTTTTTTCTATATTTTTATGCAATTATTGCACCTATATCGGTAAATTTTTACTGCAGATATATTCGTATCTCTTTATATATATGTTTGCATAATTGCTTATTTTTATTGTAACTTAATGGCTTTCCTGAAGAAAACACTTGTGATTTTATGCGTATCAGTTGTCGTTGCTCTTATAGAAAAAATTTCACCTCTATGATGCTAAAATGTTCTCGCTGAGATACATTATACCTCGGGATCACGCGGATTTGCGTCCAATCCATCGGAGAATGGTATTTTATTTTAAGAATTTATTTTATAGAAAGGGAAGTTTGACTCATATTGCAGGGTAATATGGAAATTGTAAAGGTTCATTACTTTACAGAAAATTCATTTAATAATAAAGAAACAATTAAA
>KZ308247.1:1134794-1238690 GCA_000376725.2 Ladona fulva
ACCCGTAGAAAACTTGGGGTTGAGGCGCGCGCAATGAGTACCGCTCCGTATTCTTATGTTAAGTGATCGCTACCTAGGTTCAGTGAACGCTACCTAGGCGAGGCTCACTGTACAGTGAACGCCACCTGCAGGTAGGGCTCACTGTACAGTGCTCCCTACCGGTTCAGTGCTCCGTGCCTCCTACACCCAATCTGTAATTTGTTCAATAATAACACTTGCACAGTTCTTTCTAAACATCCTGATTCCATCTATTTTCTTGCAGGTTATGCCACCAATACTCTTGGGGGGATGTCCAAGACGTCGTTGGACCCACACAGTCACCTCCGACAACCTGGTGAGCGATGCAAACTCTTTTTATCACCTTGAATGAACATAGTGTACGATTTATTTCTTCATTCGTATATTGTCTCCATAGACAATTCCAACTCTTATAGACCTATAAATCTCCTTCGCTGTTACTTAATTTTCCACGCTTTATATTGTATGAGAAAAGATCTTATGACTCCCCAATGACCTGTTAATTGTGAGACCGTGGCGGGTGCATCGTCTATATTGATTCAGGGCCCCCTCAATCGACTCTATCCCCTCTCTAATGGACTATGCTCAATCATCCCCGCGCCCACTGTCACTCTCTCGCCCCAGATTGCCACGTGTTTACTCTTTGCCTTGCACAGAGCCTCGGTTCGGTTCCTGTCTGACTCCCGGAGAGGAAGTGAGATCATCAGGTATACTTCCTCTGAACAAAACGTGGCTATAGTCTGGATACATACCTCGGTGGTGTCTGGAGAAAGGTTTGAAATTAAATTCCAGCAACTGTTTCGCATGGTAGACTCGTTTAACGTGTAGACTCATTTTCTCTCTCGTATGATTGTATATGGAAGAAATAAACAGGAAGTTAACAAGATGATGATTTAGTAGTTTAAATTTATTTCGTTATTAGTTTTTATATTGCTTAGAGTTATAGCGGTTATGTAGTAAAAACTGAGACTTTAAGTCTAGTTCTCACTTAAAAAAGTGTAGATTTATTATTACCTTAATTATCATTTTCAAGGATAGGTGGATGTGACTTATTTGCTTTCCTGATTGTATAACATTTTCCCTAAGAAATGATATTAGCAAAGGAAAACTTTCGTAGGCGTATAGTTAAGAAATAGATGGTTCTACTAGATAAAATGTAACCCCTATAAACAGAGATTCAACCAATTCAATTTGTATCACAGTTTAAGGCTAGCTTTAATAAGGGTAATTTTGTGTTGCTGCAAATGGTTTAAGAAATTAGCCAATAAACGGAAATAAAGAGAAAAACCTCAGTCACTATCCTTTTACAGGCTGGAATGCAGATTTTGAAGCCTTGTTAATTTAAATTAAAGGCAGGATGAATGGGCTCCCGGATAGCCTAGTGGGTAACGCGTTCGACTTCGGTGAAAGCGGTCCCGGGTTCGATTTCCGGTGTGGGGCTACATGCGAAATCACCAAAGCAGTTGAAGCACTGTTAACAACGCTACACTTGACTAGATCAATATCATCATCCTGTAATTATCATTTATTAGAAATATGACATAATCTCTATGTTCAATTGTCAATCCTTTATATAATTTAACTTGCCTCTAGAATAGGTTTTCAAAAAATATGTTTACTGCCATTTAATTCGGTCATAATTTCAAAATATTCCTGCCGAGGAATACAATGAAAACTTATAGTCAGTGTCATTCGTGATCCTGTAAGAGTGACGCATATATTGACACGGTAATTGGCAACGAAGGGAAAAACAAAGCAATATTCACTACCTACGGATTCATTCCCCCTAACTTCTCTAATTCTTCCCCCGCAATCCACGCGTTTCGTATTTCAAACTCATCCCTCATAATGCATTCCAAGTGTCGAGGGCCTCATTTTCCTCTCTCACCCTCCTAGAAAGTGTTCTTCCGCCTCCGCTCCACCCTTCACCAAACCATCCTCCCCCATCCACTTTTCCCACCAAATCTTTTCCTCCCACACTACACACTCCCCTTATTGTTTGATCTCCGAAGCTCTCTCCCCGCTCTGTACTCGTCCTATATCTACTGTTTGCTCATCAGAGCTTCGGATTTTGTGGAAGATGAGCGACCTCTGCCCTTTAATGCTCTTTTCGAATCAGTAGACCCCTGTGCCTCCCTCATTCTTTCTCTGACCCTAACCTTCACAGTCTCCCTCCACTATCTGTTCGTGAGACGATAAAATTAGCCTGATAATAGATCAAGGGGAAAGATAAGCTTAGCGCTCCTGTTCTGAAATCTATGGTGATGGAAGTCTGGTTTTCTAAATATGAAAACAACCACAATAAAAGCTAGGATTGAGATCGGGCAATAGAGCTTACCAAGCTTTATTGAAGGTGATGAAGTCACATAACCTAAGCAGGGACTTGAAAATAAATTTCTATCGAACGGTGATTAGACCTGTTGTTATGCATGGCTCAGAAACATGGACCATGACTACTGCAGAAGAAGAGCTGCTCAAAAGATGGGAAAGGAAGGTATTAAGAAAGATTTTTGGTGCAAAAAAGGAGGATGGACATGGAGAATATGGAAGAACAGAGAACTAGAGGAACTTTACCAATATCCTTATATAGTGTCAGAAATAAGAAGTAATAGGTTAAGATGGTTAGGGCATATCGAGAGAATGCCTGAAGATAGGATGGTTAAGAAAATATACGTAGGACACCCTGGTGGTAGAAGACTGAGAGGAAGACCTCGTAAAAGATGGTTGGATGATGTTGAGGATGATCTGCGAAAGATGAAAACAA
This sequence comes from Ladona fulva, assembly GCA_000376725.2. Classification (NCBI taxonomy): domain Eukaryota; kingdom Metazoa; phylum Arthropoda; class Insecta; order Odonata; family Libellulidae; genus Ladona; species Ladona fulva. Next base: position 1,137,577 of record KZ308247.1, read on the forward strand.
AAAGATGGAGAATGCATGCAAGTGATCGTGATGTTTGGGCTAACATTGTCAGAGAAGCCAAGGCCCTACAAGGGATGTAGCGCCGAGGAGTAAGTAAGTAAAAACAGCCACGCGTCGGTTTTTTCTGCCGTGCATCTCAGTAATAGTTTGGATGACAGTAATTTTAAGTGTTAGTTACTTTTATTTAATATTATATTTTATTTAACATTACTTTTATTTAATATTTAATAAATATATCTGTAAGAAAAAGTAGGTTGGAACACGGCTGTATATGAATTAGAGGTTTAAAAACACTCCGTAAGCCGTCTTGCGGCAAGCGGAACTCGCGCTCAGAGACAAACGGGAAGCTCCGGATTACCATTTCTGGGAAGTGACATAGCAACGAGAAGCTCAAAATAGAGANTCTGTGTGCGAGTTCCGCTTGCCGAAAGACGGCTTACGGAGTGTTTTTAAACCTCTAATAAATATATCTATTGATTGAAGGACCTCAAGTTATAGTAACGATATAATTACGGATTGTCTATACTTTAGAGCAAGAAATATTTCGTATAGTAGTGGTAATATGAAAGATGCTCCGGCAGGTGAGGACCTTTCTAGGATATCGGCCCCCATCGGGAATCGAACCCGGAACCGCTTTCAATGAACATGTTACCCACTTGGATATTCAGGAGCCCAGAAATATTTCCTTCCCCTCAAGGAGGAAACTTGAGGCGACTAGGACATTTATAAAAGCATTGCAGAGGAGAGATATGACGGGTATCCTGCATCCTTGTTTTGTTACGAGAATACTGAATTCAAAACTTAAGATATTCGTAAACTTCTAGCGGCACTGCTTCGTATCCTGGAGGATATACATCATGCATTACTTTCGCGCTTTTGACTCTGCATACTATTAAGGGAAAGACTAAGAATGGGGTCAACTCTCAGCATCACTGTTTATTGATTGATTGTGGTGTTTATAGGAAGTAACATTACTATTACTATAAGTATTTAAATCTGTCATTCACCAAGTTTGCTATTTTCTTATACGTACCTCAACAGTTAGCCGTATTTATTACCTGATATTTACTTGGAATATTCGAAATATAAATTAGTTTCTGGGTAGCCAAGCAAATAGCGTGTTCGCTTTTGGTCAAAGCGACTATGGGTTCGATTTCCGGTTGGGGAACAAATCTCAGCTGTCCATGCACGTATAAGAAAATAATTCTACTTCGGAGAATTTTTTTGGTAAGTTCTGTTTGTTTTTTTTTCTTTCATTCTTCGTTTAATCGCAATTTGTTTATAAGGCTTATAAAGGTCCATATATATTTATATTTATATTTACGAAGATACCAAGACTATGAAGTTCACACCTTTCACTTCGAAACATTGTCACCTCTCCCCTTTCTTCTCTTCCAATCTCACACCATTTTCATTCCTCAATCCCTTCGCCATTATTCTTTCCGACACCTCCTTTTAGACGGTGCACTTTGAACGAACACTTTTGCACACGGCACGCTATCCGGTCGAATCGTGACATTTCTTCGTGACCCCGCCGCTTCCACACTCCCACGCCTCCGCCGCATGTATGCCCTTAAAACTGAGCTGCATTTTCTCGAGAGAGCCTTATTCTCATTTATCTGATTACTCCCTATTTCACCCAAGCATTACTGAGGAACTACACGCAATTAAAACGACCTATATTTCCTTTTATTTTATGCTGACGTTTTCAACGCAAGTAATTGGATATCGTTTTTGTATTAAGAACACTTCCGTATTCCGTTTTGCAGCCAATTATCTTTAACATTTCAAGTTTATCTACAGATGGAAAACATCAAAATGGAGAAGGTATTGCATTTTATCTAAATATATTTCTAAAGAAAATAAGTTAACTACATTTTAGTTTGTTTTTGTCCACATAATATTTTTATTTTTGATAATATGAGTATTAAATTACTCTTAAATGTATTAAACTCTGCCTAACATAACTCAGAATATTTCATGCAAAATTTAATGAGAGTTTTCACCACTTTTGTGCAATCACTTACGCTTCAGTTTTTCTTCTAAATTATTAAGCGGGTAAGTATTATATAAATTCGATATTTTTCTTGGCATTCGTCAACGGCAGAATGCTTACTACGCAAATTAATGCGCTTCGATATATTACTATATTTTAATAAAGACATATCTGTGAAATGAAGCCACTCAATTTGTGCTATCGGATCACTTAATAAATTATTTAAAATTACATTGATTTTCAAATATTCATTTTTCATAACTATCACATACACGTATACGTTATGAAATAATATTGCAAGTTCTGCATATTCAATAAAGCATTTTGTCATGCACTAAATTAATTAGTAATGTAATCAGTGAATTAAATTGTTTTCTCTTAAACGGAGAACCAGTTCCAAAAATCACTCGGTTCTAACTTGGCAATAGAAATGGTTCGAGTCTTTAAAAATTGTCATCCAATTTCATAATACTTATAATTGAAAACGTGTCATAGCTGTAAAAAAATATTCATCTAAGGAAACATTACCTCAATTTAGGCAAGACTTTACTAACATTTTGTCTCTTGATCTAAATTTACCAGCGAGATAGAATTCCTTATCTTTCTGTGAGAGTTTTCAACTTCTTCTCTTCCTTTCGAATTTGTCGTGCACTATTTTCTCTCCACTTACGCACAGTCCTGTATTCCAGATTACCCAATTTCCTCTTCCACCCCCCCACTGTTCCTCCCGACAGCTTTCACTCGATCATTATTTACTCCACATCCATAAACTCCACTTTCTCTTCCTTTTTGACGGCGCTCTCCCAATTTGCAATTATTTACACAAAAAGCCGTTCATTGGCGAGCACGGCACTCTTCAATCATCGTCCCGAATCAGGCTCCCTCTCCACTTAAAGCCATCACGCTCTTTTACTTTTCTCTTACAGTTCCACGATTCTTATCTCTCGTATAGAGTTTCCGAGCGTGAAAGTTTCTTTAAATAAATAAGCCAATCCTAGCAAATTTTCTCATTCTTATGGATAACAAATTGTACAGAATATTGTGTGTGCAATTTTATAACTAGCTTTTCCGGTTCGAGAGCTCTCATCTGAGGTTTTATTCATTACTCACTTTCATGAAAAATTCTTGTCAAAGACCTACTGAATTAGTATTCATATAAAATAGTTATGAGAGGAGCGCCATATAGTTGAGCTTTGCGTCTTTAATATGTGCCAAAATACATATATATTCCTAAACATGTCTATATATAGGCATATACTTCCATTCAAAAAGTTCTATTCACTGATTTATGGTAGAAATCATACATCGCGGTTAAGTATTGCACTGATATACTGGTGGAAATTAATTTTCAACTTCATTTTCGAGCTAAAATTTTTCAGTTTAATTTTATATGCACTTATTTCTTAACTTTCAACATTTTAATCATTAGATGATGAGATGACCCATTCTGACGAGGGAGAATTGGTGAGTCATTAAGCACGAATGACAACAGATGTTCATTTGGAGATTGGTTCGGAATAACTGCACCGAGATTCTCCTCCTTTAGATATTAGGTTAAGTTGACTGAAGCTTATGGTTAAGTTAACCTAAAGTTAGGTTAAGACTATGCAAATCACTCCTAATATATATACTTTCACAAATATTCATCCTTAAAATCAGAGATTAAAGGGATTGGGGAAGTTATTACTCAATTATCTGTGGCAAACTCGGGTTACGTTTTCCTCGTCACGTAACGTAACCTTGGAATGGAGAGTATTAGGAAATTTTCGTGTTATACTTAGCGTTTGTGGATGCAATAAGGAGTAGCTGTCTGCCCCTTTGTGAAGAGGTTTAGGTTATTGGACCATTATGTCGAGAGGAGGCAGGAATAAATGGAAGGGGAGGAAGAGGCGGAATTTACTTATATAAAAAACACAAATAGGGTTGTCACTGCAGCCGCCTCGGGATCTGAGTAAGAAAAAGAAACTCCGGCAACGAATGTGGCCGCGTCACGCTAACAAGTAATCTCGACTCACGCCGCTATTTCCGCTTTCCTCCATTTTGACTCCTCCTTTTCCTCTCCTCTTTTCCTCCCATTTCTTCTTTCTTCCCCTCTGTCTCCTATCTATCTTCTGTCTCCTTTTTTATTCTTGTTCCTGTGTTACTACTCATCTTCTTCCGTTGTCACATTTAAATGTCCTTCTCGCTTGTTACGTGCATGTTAATGTGGAGCAAGGAGAAAGCGAAATTCTTCTGTTTATTCCCTTCAATAGACATCATGATAAATGTTTGTCAGGTTTGTAATATTTGAAAGATTTTGAGCCGAAATTACGCTACTCATCGTATTAATTTCCGTACCGATCCTTAATTTTATTTTCGTTCAGTTAATACAAAATACCATGAGTTTTATATAATTTTGGGGCAATAAACCTCTTATAAATTGGCTAAGAAATGTAGTAAGGGAATGCGTTTCCTCTGCGAAATTTTCAGGGAATATTAATTGATATTATGGTTTGATAATATTTTTGATCAAGTACTGAAAAATGGGGTCAGTTTGAGCAATAAGGCCCTTTTGTCTATGATTTTCTATCCTTAAACCGGACAAAATTGAATGCAAATTACAATTTTAAAATGTTATCGTCAACCTGTTTCAAAATGTTATCGAGTCCTATGGGTGTATCTAAACATAAATTATGTATCAATCTTTGTATCAATTTCCTTGATTTAGTGCGCCGATACTATTTTCTACATATTATTACTATCCATTTACCTAATGCATAAATCAAAATTCTCCATGAATATAAAAATGAAAATTATTTTCTCAATCTCTCGTAATTTTTTTCCTAATATTTTCTAGAGCGCAACACATGCAATAGTTCACAAAATCTGATTTTTCCCTTTCCGCGGTATTTGGAGCATTTCCTTTCCTCGGATTCCATTTTATTATCGGAGACCAGCATAAGGTTTATCTTTTAACGACCGACACTATCTCCCCCCCAATTTCCCATTTATTTACATTTTATCCCTCCCTCAATGTCCCTTCATTCTTGGGCCGCAGCCATAATCAAGCCTTTTGGAAATCTCACGGACAACTCAGTCCGCCCCATTTCTTCGCCTTCCATTCAGCTAATTTCCCCTCTCCACTCCCCAATGCTTTAGCCTAACGCTTGGTCTTCTGATTCACTCATCCATCGATTTCCGTCTTCGGAGAGACTTCTACGCACTATTCACTTGAAAATGAGATGAAATTTTCGTCGGGTGAAATAGCGATCATGAATAGTTTTGTCGTAGGTTGTTGATCCTAACAGGCATTATCGTAAAATATGAATTGTCGTATTAGATTATTCACCTGAGGGTTGACATAGTTCTTTGGATATGCCGATTTGGTGCTACGACGGCCATGTTTATCGTACAAATAGGGAATAGGGAATATTTCACTATAGAATCACGTTTTCTAAAATTTCACTTTTAAAATTTCGTTTCTAAGTACCAAAAGACTTTTAAATTGTAATTTCCGTAATCTTTACACAAAATATTTACAATAAATTTTCGTGGAATCAAAGGTTACTCAGGGATACGAAGTCATGAAAATAGTAATGATACTTAAATTCGATCCCATTTAATTTCAACTAAATCGTATATAAATAATATTTCATCTGCATATCAGTTGGTGTTAATGTAGGGGCTGCGGTTTTATTGCGTTGTCATTTCTCTGATGTAGTCCCACCTCTCTTAAAGCGCTTTATTAGATGAATTTTAGCATCGCTGCCTAAAACACAGTCTTAAAAACATAACTATACTAGAGATAGCAAAACATGTTACTTTAGCAAGGTGATTTCGTGGCTATGGACATGATTTTCAGTTGAAAAGCTCATTAATATTTTCTCACTTTTCATCTAATTTTGCACGAAGCATTTTCAAAAAACAAATGAGTTACTGCGCCAATGAATGTTCTGAGAGTGGTTCAAGTTTATTTTTCTCGCATAAATTCCCCATAAATACAGCGATTATGACAAGCTTTTTACGCTTCATTTATGGAGTAATATGTTTACTAGACGTTACTAAGGATCGTGAACGAACGTAAGCATTTTCTCGCACGATTCAAATAATTTAGAAAATAAAGCGCGGGGTGGTTAAAAATTTTTATTTCTTTTTGCATTACTGCCTTTCCCTCAAAGGCGGGCACCACAAAGGAATATAGCAACCCCGTGACCCGCTCCCCTCGCTGTTCTTTTGTCGCTGCCCCTCCTTATATTCCGCCCCTTTCTCCCGCGAACACCGCTGCATACGTCGAATGACAAATCGCGCCTTTCCTCCGCCTCTTCCTGGGTGGTTCCGGCCTTTGTCGCCTCTGAACACCCACCCAAGACCTCTTTCTCCTTATCTCCTCTTCCTTATCTGCCTTTCTTACCAATCCTTTTCCAACTATATTTCTTTAACTTCGTTTCTCTTTATCTCCTTTTATCTTTCCTCCTATCTGCACATCAACTTCGTTATTTCTTCGACTTAATTCTCTTTCCTTTTACCTTCCTCTCTCTTAGAAATACTCTTTTGAAGCAAGTTAGGATTTACGTAATCTTAAGTTAAAGCAGTGTACTCCATCTTAATCCATGCTTAATTTAAATTTAAAGACAATTTATTAGTTAGCTCACTGCTGACGTATTTGATGAGAGAACTGTAAGGATATCCATGATGAAAATGGAATTGTAGATATTTCTTGACTAGGAAGAAGAAAAATTATAGCCAATTTTGTATTCAATTTTACCTGTTCGTAAACATAGGGACATAGTACAGCGAAATAAACCGCGGCTTAAAGTACTACTTAATGTTATTAGTTCTCAATCACAGCGATTTTGATTTGACGTCGCTTATCCATGAATCAATTCGTCATCAATATCTATCACAGAGACTATGTAATCGTTTTAGATGAATGAGGATAGCTAAATTTTTTATATTAATACATAACAAAAACTAATTGAATTGCATAAGACAATAATTACTTACTAACAAAGCAGGAATGCTGCCACAATAATTGTCTATTCAAGTTGGTCAAGATAAACTGCTACCCTAAGTTATCAACTCGAATGAGTTTTCTATTAACAATGAAACGGCAAAAGATTGATATGTCCTTTTACTTTCAAGGCTATCATTGATCTGAAGCAGAAACCCATTAAATATAGTTTCATTTCGGAATGGAAAGTTCTTCATTGGACTTGGAAGATTTCTTTTTCTCGCCCGTCAACGTCCGAAGAGTCGAAGGCCCTTTTCATATTAAAAAAGAACGATTTCCTCTGAGGAGAGCGATGGTGGAAGTCTTCTCGTGCCTTCCAATGGGCAAAGCCGCACGTGGCTCGATCCAATCGCACGTCAATCCCATCCCAAGCCCACCCACGCAATACTCCTCCGCGATGTTCGTGCTTTCCTTGCACCCCTTCCCGACGGATATTCGGCCATTTTAATCTCGCCCTCACGTCAATCCTCTTCCACATGTTCCGTCCACTTCGAAAATGTCGAGAAAACAGCCTCATTTTTCTTCTTCTCTCAAAGTATTGAATGGCATATCGATTTTCCCATTTTCATCTTGATATCTTTTTCAGCTCCCAGGTGGGCTGATGTTTCCAAATTATTTAGATTATTCGGGAGATCGAACAAATAATCTTGGCTTTCCTCACGTTTTCAAGTGTCTTCTAAAGCACTTTATCTAATTTATAAATGATTCTCGTTTAAAATAATGGAAAATGAATTACAAATGACCAAATTAGTGACTGCAATTTTGCAAAATATGACTATATATTCTAATAAAGAAAAAAACACTCCATAAGCTTTGTGTCGTCAGGCGAAACATTGATTTCCTATTGCGGAGCTCTTGAGAAAGGAGACTTTGTTCCCGAATTGCGCATAGGGATTTTCCCATAAACCAGTAATCCGGAGCTTTCGGTTTGTCTCTAAGCGCGAGTTTCGCCTGCCGAAATACGGCGTACGGAGTGTAAATAAACCTCTAATTCATTAGCAGCCGTGTTTCAACTTTCTTTTCTTTTATGAACAATGAAGTTGAAAATTTTCTCAAAATGATTTCTCTGTCTTTCTCAATGTGGTTTCTTTTAAGTTTTAGGGACCTTTTTCAGCTTTAAAGTTGCAATAAAAACTATAGAAATTAATCATATAGATATTTTCATATTAATCCAGTGCACCGATTGTATTCCGAATCTCACTTCTTTTGTATCATCATTGTCAGAATCATACCATTGCAAGAGTATCATACCAATCATTCCACAGATTGATAGGGTATTGAGTTATTTTTACACGACTTTGTTAAATCAAGTGTGTAGTATTACGAATTATATTGCCTTTGTCATGTTATACTACAAATTAAGGATGCTAACATGCTGAAAATAGCTTTTCATCCAAACATTAAGCGAAGAAAGAAAATAAATTTTCTGATCACCCAGCTTTGGAAACCTTTGTTTAACACGCCCACATAGTGCCCGACAAAAACTTCCATATTCGTGTCATCGTATTTTCAAGTAATAAAGTGGATTACGAGGCTCATTTTTCCACTCATGTCCTGGTTCAGTTAGAAAAGGCAGTAAATCCCTTCCCCTGCCCCTCTCCGACGACGACGGACACGCTGAATTAAGCGGCGATCCGAATCGCGGTCGCATAGCGAGGCCGCCGCCTCTTTCATCCGCCATTCCATCTACATCTTTCCCTTTCCTTCCTTCCTTCCTTCCTCTTCCCCACCTCCCCATCCGCCTTATCCTTTTCGTCGAAAAAAAGTCGCTCTTTCCACTCCCCAAAGACCTTTACCTATCTCCGCTAACCATCGCCGACCGACCGATTCTCGCAACACGCAAGACCACACCCCCCATCTCCCCTCATTCTGTACGCCACGGATTGCTATAACTTGGAGCCCAGCTACAGTCCTTCCTGTTAATGCTCCCACTTCCTCCGAGAATGGTTCCATTAGCGGAAAGTTATTTTTTCTCCCCAGATTACTTTTTCACTCGTAATAACGAGTTTGGAAATCGGTATCGATTGACCGAAGTATTCCCGACGGAAGGGAAGAAATTGTCCATTATTCGGTCTTACGATCCGGGAAGGCTATTTGCGAGAATTTTGATTGGATTCCATAAAATACCGAGAGAAACGTTACCGTGAAATTACTTATTTAACTATTTTTAAATATTGCTTTTTAAGTTGGCTCTTTAGGTATTTACCCAAAAGAATTTTATATAAGATAGTTCGTATTTTTAACCAATAGTAGTTTGTTTAAATAATTATCTTATGCGAAAAGATAATCATTCAACTTATATAAATGAAGAAAATATATAATCTGAGAAAGTATATTTTCAATTTAGGAAGCTTTGAATAAAAATTCGTATTTTGATATAAGCGGATAATAATTGTATTGCAGTGATTAAAACATATTTTTATTTTTAGTCTAATTATTGATAAGTTAAGAACCAGGTGGCAGTGTTAAAGCATAGGGATCATTATTATTTGAAAAATTTTGGATAAAGCAATAATTATATTGATTTTCATAAATAAAAAATTGAAGTAATTTAAACGATCGTGTAAATTTACGAGACCCAAAATATCCCATCTAGTACTCCATCGTAAATGTACGAATATTACTGCATATAAGACACGATAATATTCAAAATAAATCACGCTGTTTCATTATACAATTAAATTAAAGCCTTATTTAAGCTTTGATTAAAAATATGTCATAATATCAATTACTACATCATCGTGAACGCTGCCGACTTTTAAGAAGTTTTTGAAACGTTAGTCTTAAATACCTTGTAATGGTCCAAAACTCTTCCTGTTTATCGTTTGTTTCTCACGGAAATCGTAAAAAATAAGTGGAATGGCGAAAAATGAATGCTATTTACGCCCTTTTAAATACCGAAAGTTGATTGATGAATCCGACCCGGAACAAATCCATTACAGACGACGTTTTACGCCCGCAAAACCCAAGGAACCTTTTCCGAATCATTAAAAAAGCTCGATAACTCCAAAAAGTTTAATTGCGATTAGAATGATAAATAGAAAACGGTGTTTGAAACGACGGAGGAAAGAGAAACTCGTTAAAAGAAACTTTATCATTACATTCGTCGTCCGATCACCTTAATCTTCCGTTGTTAATTAGAAAACATGAATATGATTTTTTTTAATTCTTCCCGTTAGCAGGACTTCCGTGTCGTGCACGTCATTCGAGGAAAATGAACTGCCTCTCGGGCTCATTGCTCTTATCTCTGTTACTGTAACTCATTCTTTGCTTGCATGCGTGAAAAGGTCATGTGCGAACTTCCTTTTTGTATTCATCCACATTTCTTCCTTCTCTATCGTTCATCTTCCGCAGACAAATCACGAATCGAATCTTATTTTGCTTCATATCTCGGCGGAAAACTTCGTCATCCTTCCGAATTTGATGGTGTGACAAGAGGTGATAGATCGGTCTTAAATATTCCAGGGAAATATAGATTCATGCGATTCGGTAAACTCTGCTCTTAATAAAACGTCCTCAAGGAAATTAACGGAATGAAAGAAGCTTCAAAGATAGCAGTTTGATATTAATGTGTTTATGAAATTCCAGCCACCTGTCCAGTGGTATCGTAACATCAATCTTTTGAGAATTTTCGGTGAATCACTAAATCATGAGCTTAAATTTAGTAAAATAAAATGTGAATTGAATTGTGCACGTAAAAATTGTGCTATTGTTAAGCCGTGTCAAATTACATTTTGTACATTTATTCTGGCAAATATCGACGCATGCAGAAGTATTTCCCACTAAATAAGAGAAAGCTTTTAAATCCCTGTAATGATGAATATCTCAATTTATAAGGAATAGGCATGGACAGAATTAAAGGGCAGGATAGAGGAACCACATTATATTGCTCGGGGGGATCATAAACATAAGTTTAAGCTTAGGAAACAACGAACAGATATCGCGAAGTATTCTTTTATAAATAGAGGAGTAAAAGACTGGAATATGTTACCTGAAGAGGCCTTCAAACCCTACCCGAAAAGCAGAAAAGACTTCAGAAAAATTTGCTTTAAATTACTATAAAATATTGTAAGATTGTTGTTTTAGTTTACTGTATCTATTGCATTGTATAACGCTGCCACCAGACTATATTAACTGTGGCAGTAAATAAACAGATAAGTTTTTTTGTTCATGGTTTGGGCAGCTGTGCTTGGATAAATCGTAGAGTGGTGAAAGACTTCATCTAAGGGATGAACTTAGGAGGGCTAAATTTGATTTGATTAATTGTGTATGTTGTATTATTATTGTATGATTGACAAGAGTATTAGTGTATCCGACAGCGTCATTGTTTTGTGTTGTATTTTTAGGTGAGGGTGGAAATTACTTTGTCCAAATCTTACCACCGGAACATTGTTCTATTTGTAAGATTATCTAAATAAATAAATAGTCGGACTGAATTATAACAAACTTATTTCTTGCCTGCTAAGGATATCATCGTTTACTTGGATCACTATGGGGTACGGTTTAAACAGTATTAATTCACGAAAAAGCATAGAATCTTTTAATCAGCAACATTTTAAATATTATTTTCACGTGTGAACTATCTTATATTAGATTATCTTAAATCTGTTGCAAGTTTAACAACTACAATTAGCGCGATGGTTGAAATCCATGAAGATGAATTTACCAATGTTGCAGAAAACCACTTCCCTTAAAGTTTAGGGTATAAAGGGAAGTATATAAATTGGCATGATATCTAATTTAAATGTAGAATCTATTCATTTTCTTGCAAAATTAATTCTATGTGTACGTGTATTAATGTGTACTGGAAATATATTTTCGCGTTATAAATTTGCGAAATCATTTAATCATGTAGATATTCAGCGTTGAGTACGTGAATTTCTGTTCGCGAATTTAGTTAAAAATTATAATTATATATTTTCATATATTATTATAAATTTATTTCTAGGATATAAAATACTCGAGGTTTTCTGAAAGTAGTAGATTTATCTAAAAATCAGGTATTTTAGTCTTCATAACGATGGATATGATAAGCAATTATCGACCAATGACGTGGAAACAGGTATGAGTTTCGGTGTATTCGCTTTTATATTTGGAAGGATTGAAATCCATATTAAGTGACCACTATGAGCCTCTCTGTTTCATTTATGAACTTCGGAATATCTTCTTCATTCATACAAAAGTCAGGCCGGAGACATTGCAGTTTCATGAATGACACTTGAGCAGCATCGTACACAGCTCATGCCCCTCGAATTGACGCGACCCGCATAACTCACATACCTTGCTCTGGCCTATAATTCGGGCGGGTTTAACAGCAGAATTTTTAGCCACTGCTGAAGATTATCTCCCTATCACTATGTGAAGCGATATTTTTGAGCATTCAGAATAGAACTATATGCGCAATTCAAGTCAGAGTTCAGATCATCAGGATTTGCGAAATTTCTGTGGCCATTAAATCACAATTTTGAAGCGCCAAATAGGGTTTCTTTGATATGCTCTTTCTCACATCTTTTTACAAAATATGTTGATGCAAATTTAAAAGTTATTTTTATTATAAATTAATTTCTTAGTAAAATTGTTGGTACTCACTTTACCGAAATGTCAAAAGGCAGGCATCAATTGTTGAAAACAAGTTATCCTTTGTCCCCCTTGATATTTAGGAAATACTGATTGAGCTTATGCTCATTATGTTACCAATTCCTTGAGAGATAATCAACTACTACATTCTATTGGCATTACCAAACTAAAGAGTAAAAACTTCGCTTATCTTACCCCTTAGAATATATTTCTAGGCAATAGTTCATATAGACATATGATAATAATGATAGATGTCACCTCTCCCAGACGTAACGATTAAGTTACAGCCGCTATTTATGAAGTCCATGGGAACTTCGAAGTCCTTCGAGAGTGACTTTGCTCCAACCCTTCATCATATCTTACGGAAAGTTTCGTAGTTGCTTCGCTAATGGAAGTGTGAGATCCAAGATTTAGGAAAGGGAAAGGGGAGTGAGGGGAGTGGCTGGAGGGGTAGGCAGTGGTAGAAGTCTTTGCCAGAAATGGCTTAGAACAAACATCTCAGGATCCGCTTTGTTGACGATCCTCTCCAAGCGGGCACCGAACGAAGAGAAGTGTTGGAAGAAGTTCGTACGCTGAACCGGGAAACCGCCAAGAGCTTATCATCACCTCTACCACCATTATTCTCTGTCATTGGTTACCCATTGCGTGATCCTGAAGTATGAGCTATAAATCTACCAAATCGGCCATCTATTGAAGTTTCCCGTTTGTGAAACATCTTTTTCATCAGATTTGCGATATCGGAATAAATTTCCAGAGTGTCGTCGACAAGTTCAGCGATCAATGCGCTTTAACCTCGATATTTTAAAAATGATTACTCTCGTTCGAATCTGAGATCTCCAATAAGGAAAATTTCTTCCTAAAGGAAATCAGAATTGATAGAATTTAGTTCAGAATGAGAGCAAAACGTAACGAATTTAATGAGAGGCTATAGAAAAGATGTCTGTTAAATCAGTTGAAGAGAATAGAAGGGCTGTCTCAAGAAATATTCAAAGATAGAGGTAAATTTATGGAATACCTTAACTTCCAATCCGAATAGCCCACTAAATCGTCTAACTCCTTCAAATAAAATTCAGCAGATTTTATTATTCCGAAATTTGACGTCAAAACTTCTCATTTTGTCATAAAATTCAACATTCGGCTGATTAATTTAATCGAGATTAATTAACCATCCAAATGTATGTAATTCAATTTCTTAAATGACTACCCCAGTTTTATTTTATTGCTTGTATAAAATATTGACGCCAATACGTGTAAACCGTATGAGCCGTTGAAGGTGATTAGAAGAAACGGGTGTTGTTGGGTTGGGCTCTAAGGACTAACTTCCGATTTCGGGTTTTCGTCTCTATCCTCTTCGTTAACTCTCTTCTTCTGTAGTATTGGTATTCCATACGAGACCACCTTAAAAGAGCAATTAGATCCAAGTTCCTCAACGCTCAAGAGAACTCTCGAGAAGTGGCCTTCCCTGTACATGTGGAATCCCCAGGTGATCCCATTGTTCTCTTCTTCAACTGATCGCCGTTGAGGATACTCAATCAACAGCTTCGATGCCCTTTCTGCTTGAGAACGATTTGAGGACCAAACACTTATTTACCGTAGGGATGAACATTTAATATGTATAATCACATTAGATTCTCTTTAGTATTTTATGTATTTTAATTTCATGAATCTTTTTTAAATGATTTAAAAAAAATTTTATTCCCTTTTTCCAAATCGGAAATAAATTATTCTTACTGTTTCAGCCATTTTGCGGTATAGTTGGATCTTATTTAATTACTAAACACAAAATTCCTTCCCAGTGCAAAAAGATAAAGTGGGTTACATATTCGAGTTAAATGTAGAATGAATCTTTATCATTAAATTATCAATTTAATTCATTTTTAGCAAAGTTCACATCAAACCTGATTTCTTCCTTTTAGTTATTTTTACTTCATATATATTATATCGGATAAAAATAACTTTATATTTTCAATGAAATATTTAGTTATTTGGAGTACAATTATCTCAAAATCGTGTCGCCCCTATTCTTTCTCATCTTTTCTTATTCAATCACCATGGATTTTCTTTTATTCATTTATTATCCCCATATAGTTTTAACGCATCCTTACATCTCCCCCATCCCTTTCATTCTTTATCCGTCTATATCGCACATCTTTCCTTCTTCAGTTCCTCTCACATCCCCTCGTTCTTTCGGCGAACATCTCCTCTCCTTTGTTCTCGCTCGTTACCGGCCATTTCACCGCAATTTTCCCAATCAGAAGCTCCGAAGCTGCTCAAATAGGATTCCAGAGACAATCAAGTCTCATAGCAGGGAGTGGGTCCGATTGGGGGAGTCACAAAGAAGGCAAGCGGTGTCTTTCCCGAGGGTAGAGTGCCTTCCCTCCCTGCCTACCGTTCGAAAGGGAGTGTCCGAACGCCTCGGGGGAAAGTACGTGGATCACGCGGTCACTTCTCCCTCCCGTTGCAATCATGAGGGAAGAATCATCCCAAGAAAATTCTATGAGTCCAATATTCTACCAAATATGTTGCAGAGGCAAAGTGACGTCAGATATTAGTCAAGAAGAATTTCCGCAGAATTTTAAGATATTTCTTACTGCATGCATAGTTTTTCTGTGGTGTTTCAGAAATATTTGCTGTTTCTTAGTTTAAGAGCCAGGCTTTTGGAAATTTATAAAGGGGAATTATTCGCCTTTCTACTTTAGTTTGAAGAATTTACTGTCTCAGTGAAGTGAAACTATTTAGTGTACAAGTTTATGCGATTTGTTTGGAAATGCAGAGAATCTAAACATTTTACTGGTGCGCAGTCGTAAACAACCTTCGAATCAAGACGTGGAATATTTGTTAATCAAGTTTCATATTAACTAATTCCCTTACTGATATAATTCCTACTTTCAATAACCAATCTTTTTCCCAGCGCATGGGCATATTCCAAGGAGTAGACATAGGAAATAATTGAATTGGATGATGCTCTATTTCATATCAAAGTAGTGCGACCTATCCCATAGAAAACAGGCATCCCAAAAAAATAAATACCTCTTCCATTTTAGGAAATAGTTCAGGCATCACAAAAAAAATAAACACCTCTTCCATTTTAGGAAATAGTTCTGCCATTATTCAGTGAATTGCAAATATAGTAAATCATAATTTATCTCTTAAAAGCATAAGAATGTTCCATATATATCAGTTCTGTTTTGTCAAGTTTTATTAGACGTTTTCGTTCTCTTTAATCTTCTGAAATTTATCGACGTAGAGTTTAATATAACTAAAATTTAGTACCATACAATATTATTTTCTTATTTATCTTATCTACGTAACCAATTTGTTTACATACCACTCGATCTTCATATATTTTAAGGTTATCTATGCTTCAGATAGCCACTGTTTGTTTTGATGGACACTACCAGTTCCTTGCTTCGCAGAAGTGCTCCACCCCATGATTTTCCTTGAGCTTTTAAATCGGGTTCTCAAGGGAGACACATGATACCTTCCTGTTTCATTGAGAGGCTAAACCACTGCCCCTCTGTGGATTTAAAAACAGAATAAACCTGTTGCCTGGTGATCTTCCTTCTCTCCCTTCAACTCACCCTAAAATAACACTCTTGACCAACCTTCCCTTTCTTTTCCCATGAGATCATTCTCTCTTGGCTTCTTACATTTGTCATTATCTTCATCACTATTTCTAAACTTCTAATAAAGTAGAAAACATGCTCATTTTCACCCCATCTTTCATTTTCTCAAAGCATTATTTTTATTTAGTTATGAAATTTCATTGGAAGTATGATTTATGTATAAAAATTCGGAGCTGAAGATAGGAATCTTGAAATTTTATAAGTTCATTGTAAACAAACCGCTTAGTTAAATTTAAAGTAAAAGTTCTATAATATCAGAATGCCTAGCATTCATCACATTTAAATCACCCGTATTAAATATACTTTCTGTTTTCCATTGTTTTATGAAAATTTTCTCACTACAAATCGAATTATTGAAATCTTATTTTTTAAAAGTATGTTTCAGTTACAGATTATTCGTTTGTTAACTTGCTTGTTAATGCTATATTCAACTAACATTTTCCTCCAACGGTTGAGTGATCCGCACTAAACTTGTTAATGATCTTGTATTAACTTATAAGTGTACTGGTGAATACCGCATAAATTGTAAAATTGACGGATATCGACTTATTTCTCGTCAGTATATCTATCGTATTACTGAGGGAAACCAATAGACGAGTATACAAATCATTTTAGTTAGTATATTATATATGTTTAGGTATTGCTCTGAAATAAGTAATACCGAATACTTACGTGTTTCGGAAGAATTTTTCTGTGATCACACAATATCATAGTTTTTTTGTTTCACAGAACCATTCTTTCTTTCAATTTCCCTATTTAATGTCAATGATATTCTTCATGTGTTACATGAATTTTTGACAAAGATTCAATTGGTAGATGAGACTTTCTAGTTCGAACTTCATTCAGGAAAGACGTTTTAATGCGTGTATGAAATGGAAGTCACTGTTCTTGACAAGATGACACTTCCGCAGCAAAGAAGTAGAGTTAACACAGTACAGTAATTTGTGCATACTCGATTCGACTCCTGCTGAGACTTTTCATGTTTCTGAACATCAAATAAATGGATATTTCCGAGTTAAGATTATCCGTCATGTGAAAAGGCAGTATTAATGTCTACGATTTATGAGCGCCAAAGTTTGGTATTGGGCAAAATATTTATCGGAAAGTGAAGAAACAACTGCCTTTCGCGTAGAGAATCAAAAAAACCCCTACGTTGCCTCCCTGCATTGGATTAACGGCATTCGCAGCGACGAATACCCCATCTTGCCTTTTGGCATCCTCCCGCTTAGAAACAAAATAACGGGCCGTCTTCCGCGACAATATCCGCATCATCCCCGGATCAAATCCGCATTACACGTGTACTTACCGGGAGGGAATAGGGGTCGAGAATCGGGAATCGATTCTCGGGAGAAGAATGACGGGAGGAAAGCGAAAAAATATAATAAGACTCACGAGGGATGTTTCCCTTTTTTCAAGAGGGCTCGAGGAAAAAAAGGGTCGTTAACATGGAGAGTTCATTTATTTTACGTTTTTCGGTGAGATGGAGATATCGGAAAAGTGGGGAGCGGAATAAATGTGTATGGCAGAGCATCCGGGCAAAGAAAGGCCGTGGGAGAGGCGAGAGAAGAGCGAGGTCGGGATTGATTTTTTCCTGAGAGGAAGGAAGTCGAGATCCGAGAGGAAGGAAAGACGTTATCGAAGAAAGCCAGTTTGTGGCGGGGCGAGTGGGAACGAGAATTTCCAAGAACAAATGGAACATTAGACATGCGTCATCGTGACTGTCTCCAGCCGAGCGAGAATGAGACATTTATCCCGAGGAACTCGGAGGCCATCTCTCTCTGTCGCGATGAGCGCGTAATCTTTAAGAAAAATTTGGGTAACAAATCAAATGAGGCAAAACGGGATTGGTTTCGGAACAACGCGTTTGGTTGCAGGAAGCCGTCAAGTGTTGTTCTTCTCCCATATATATTTGAGATGGAAATGTTTTTATTTTTATATCGCGAGAATAGGATTTTAGGTGGCTAAGCATGAGAAGGCATTCACCAGGAGAAACCAAATGGATTTTTTTATCCTGCGAGACTTATTGAATACCCAGTCCAATATACTGTAGAGGCAGAGTTTTCCACATTATGAACTCTTACTGGCTGTTTTTCTTTACGCAATCGAAGCTTTTCCCGTTTTCCGTTGGACTATTTGTAGATTCTCTTACATCACTAAAATATCACAAAATAGCCAAAGAATACAGTGATCTAATTTTTCAGAGATGATTGATTTAATTCTGTCTTTACTTTCTTTAGCAACCACTTATTTAATTGATATGTTAACTTTTCTTGGAATTTTTCTTATTGGTGACTTTTTAGAATATTACTCAAAATTTGATAGATAGCAAATTCATAGACTAAAAATAAGATAACTGTTTCCTAGGTTCCGCGAACCTTATTTGCTGTTACGAATATTTTTTTTGAAAATTATTATCGCGAGACAGTAGAGTTTCGTTGGAAGAACCCTCAACCTTGCTGTATAATTTCATCGTCATAACTTGACAAAAATTATTTACGTTAATTGATTGTAATTTGTATTGAGTCGATCCAAGACATTATGGATAATATTTAGGGTAAGTGAATTAATACTTATGAATCAGTTCATCAACAACAATGACGTACGACTGAGTTAATGCCATTACGCTATTGGAAACCATATCTTCTGCCTCATTCCTTTGTGACTAAGGCACTCGTTCTAACGACGAGAGAGAGGAGGGACATATTTCGGTCCAGACATGTTGATGGAGTGAGAGATGTAGTTTATAATGGTTGACTGGAAGGGAAGGACGTTCACTCGGAGTAAGAGGGAGGACGTGGATATGGAGAAGAAAAGAAAAGCAATGGAGCGAAGTAAATGGGGCAGAATAGGACACAGGATGCGAAAGAATGGCCAATGGAATATGGCGTTCATTATGTTAGGTGGTGGAGATGAACGGTGATGTCACTCACAGTACGTGCGTACATCAGTTGTGATCATATGGAAAAAATGAGGTGATTTCAAATAAGCTCTATGGAAATCGGCGTTGAGATGATAAAATCTATACAGTGAGTTATTTCTATCGAGGGACGTGTAAGTGAAGTGGTGTGGGGTACATGCATTTTAATCCAGGAAGAGGAAATCAATTTGTAAAATGTATTAATGAAACTGAAGGTTTATACGATAGCTGATGATGTAGATGACTGTTTTAAATCTGTTACTAGATAATAGTGTATAGTGTCTGTCTTTTATTCCAGTGAAGTTTTTCTCGACATGAGTGCCTCGTAGATAGACATTTGAGAAGTAAATTTGAAGAGGACGCTGAATACTGTTTTTATGCCCAATTTGAATGGGTACCCAATTATATTTTATTTACACCCGATTATATTTATATACACACAATTTGAAGAGAACGCTGAATGCTGTTTTTATACCCAATTTGATTGGTTGGTACCGCAATTTTCCCAATCAGAAGCTCCGAAGCTGCTCAAATAGGATTCCAGAGACAATCAAGTCTCATAGCAGGGAGTGGGTCCGATTGGGGGAGTCACAAAGAAGGCAAGCAGTGTCTTTCCCGAGGGTAGAGTGCCTTCCCTCCCTGCCTACCGTTCGAAAGGGAGTGTCCGAACGCCTCGGGGGAAAGTACGTGGATCACGCGGTCACTTCTCCCTCCCGTTGCAATCATGAGGGAAGAATCATCCCAAGAAAATTCTATGAGTCCAATATTCTACCAAATATGTTGCAGAGGCAAAGTGACGTCAGATATTAGTCAAGAAGAATTTCCGCAGAATTTTAAGATANGATATTGCCCATCTATTTTATTATTTATTTATAAGAAATTTCTTCAACATTCGTAGCTCTTCGGTTACCTCTTGCAATTGAACTGTAAGCATACAAAGAGACCAAATTCGCTTAAACGCCATAACCAGGCACAATCATCAGCGGTTTTTCCATTCATTGCCTCCACAATGATCTAGGAGATATTTCCACTCTCTCATCCAAGCGATGCGGAGAATAGTCTAGAGATATAGCTCTAAGATGGGGCGCCAGTTGCTTAGAGAAAATGTGGCGCTCACCGAAGCGCTTGGAGGGCGGTGGTCTGGCTTGGGATGACCGTCGGGAACATGTGTAGAGTGGGGAGACAAGGGAGAAGTCCATGAAGCAAATGATTGCACCCTGGGGTTGAGTATCGCTAACATTGCCTCCGGGACACTCCTTCCCGAAACCGTACCCCTTGCTCCTCATATCCTCTCTTTGCTCCTTCTTCTTCCCCATACTGGGTTGCTATAGCATCCATTCCACTTCACTTCCTTCGGATGGAATTTTCTTTCTCCAGACGACAATAAGAATCAGGTTTTTCCAGTTTAGGAGACAATGGATCCTGATTCAAATCGAAACTCTCTTAGGAAATTCGCATTTATCACGTTGTGTATAGTTTATCAATTTTATGTTCACTTTTATACTCAGCGAATAGTTCATATTTTCCTGATGATGGAACAGCAATTTTTTGTCGATGGAAATCCAAGCTCTATTATTTTTATATAAAGGTCTCTCCTATCTTGTACTCAGGAATTTATGGCTCAAAAAGTCCTTCGAATTATAAAGTAATATTTTTTTATGATATGTCATCCTTGAAAATCATGCTCGGAAAACGTTTCCATTTTAAAATTAAGCATCATGATCGTTACAGAAATAAAAACTGTAGGCGAAATTTTCCGTTTTGTTTGATTGAAATATAATTCATTCGATGTTCCTCGGAAGGTGAAATTCGATCAGGGAAAATAAAATTCGTAGAATAGCTGTAGTGTCTGTACATTTCACCTTTCTAAATTATCCTCGAAGGTAACTTCTAAAAGAAGGACATAGAAAAAGAGTACTTTGTAATTTATCTATCGTATCTATGAAAAATTCGTATTTCCATTAAATATGGGCAATAAAGAGAAAGAACGAGACACATGTGCAAGTTTAATGATTCATAGTAATTTCATTTTGCAGAGTATTTTAAAAACGAGAATACCTACGAAATATATCAAATGAATCACGTATAACGAACCCATTGTTATGGTTATAGATAAGTCTATCTTAGCGTCAATAATGTCCTCTCGGATACTGTTTTAGAGGTTCGTGAAATGATAAAATTTTGAGTACTACTTAATTTAAATACTGTTATCTAAAAAGCCTGGTAGGAATGCAAGAACAGAATAATGGGAATTATTAGCTATTAGAAATTAATTTATAAATCTAAAATGAATATCGTGACCAAGTTTCATCTTGCGTAAAAAGGTAGAAGGTCTACATTATATTTTACAGATAGCTCACTTCATTCCAAAAGATTTAATTAGCATCTTTCATTCTGTAAAATCACAGAGATAATACTCGTTCACTTATTACTCGTACTTATTTTATTAGAAATTCTTTCACAGGTCAGAAATGTTAAGTGTATCATTCAAGCTTTTCTCAGTCAAGTTATAATCGAGTAATAATTAATAATATCTTATATATATTTTTGTAACGCTCCATAGCTTGCCGAAAGAATCACATAGGAACTCATTCATTTTTTTCATTTTGCAGATCCATATCAGATGTTCGGCCCCACCAGCAGTCGGTTGGCGAGTTCAGGTGACGTATTCGTTCATAGCTATAAGTCACTTTATGTGAAATTATTACATTTATATTGTATTTCTGTTTCTCTTAAAAATGTAAATTTTTTAAGTTATAGATTTTGAAGATTAGAGCCTGATTTTTAACTTCCACTAAAATGTACCAAATATGTTGATGGATTCATGATGGATTGGTCGCATTGTTCATATAATCTGTTGGAAGTAGATTAATGCTTCATCTATCCCATATTTTCATATATCCACTTGTAGTAACTTCACTCTCTTGGGCAATGTCCTGAAGATGCTTTTTTAATTGCAAATTTGATATGAGATAATATTCTGCTTCTCCGTCTGGATGCATTTGTTTTGCTAATATCATCGCTGAAATTCAACCTAAAAATTAGCGGTCATAAAACAGAGAAAGAATATTTTTTAACGCTTCTGTCTCGATGTAACAATGCTTTTTGCATCTCAAAATTATCCGGCGACCTCCTTCCTTGCCTCGCTCCGTGTTCTGCCGCAACTTGCAGCCAGATGGGGTTATTGTCACGTGAGAGTCATTCGACCGGTGACGTAGGTGGTCACGTGCGACGTGCGCTAGACCGCCGTCCGTACACACACACGAACTTCCACCGCGTAATTGCCACCCAACCTGACTCCCTTTCCCCCAGAGGGCGCGTTTATCGCCGGGGTCTGACCCCTCACGGCTCTCCTAATTGTAGTTTGCTCGAAAAGTTTTATTTTCGGTGACGATAGGTGGAAAAGGGACGAGAATGGCGCTCTTAAATTTCGGCGTTATACAATCGCATAAGGTGAAGAGAGCGTGAGAAATCGGCGGCGTAAGAGTGCATTCGATCCGGGCCAATTTGTTTCCGTAAAGGGTCTCTACCTTCCGGTGACTTTTGACGTTTTAGAAGCATGGATCATGTATCGGAGGTAACGTCGTTGAATGAATCCCGAAACCGCCCAATCGTTTTGAGAATGACTACACCGCACGTGATCGAGCAACCTCTAGCCTGATGAATTTCTTTCGTTGGAGGAAAAGGATATTTTTAACGCGGTATAATTTCAGACTTAATGCAATAAAATATTAAGATGCTGAATACTTTAATGGAGAAAAAGCAATTCATAAAAATGTCTTTAAGGAAGCATAATGAATGAGATTAGAGATCATGTGTTGTAAATATTGTAAATAGTTGGTTCATTCCATTTTATTCTATGAACATTTATTGAAACTAATATTATATTTCGAGTGTATATCAAAGATTAATATGATCTGCCTAACTTGGTCACCATAAAGAGACGCTTCCAAATTAAGGATAAAAAGTAAGGTGTAAATTTATAACCTGTAGATTCCCTGAAATTCTGACTTGTACATAATTTACAATGGAAAGGAAAAGGTGTTAGATATTGCACATAAAAGTGTGGGCCTTAAAATCTAAGGCTAAACTGATGTGAAAAATAGCAACATAACTGGTACTCGAACCCAGGTCTCCCACTTTCAGGACAGGTATTTCAGCATGGTAGTTCAGTGGTTAGAATACCTGCCCAGAAAGTGGGAGACCTATGTTCGAGTTCCAGTCATGTTGCCAGATTTTGATCTGCTTTTCCTTGGATTGTAAATGACTTGTAAATGAAGATTTTCCACGCATACATTTTCATCATCTCCATCCTATATTGCTAGGGGTAATTTATTTTAGAGGAGTAACTAATATCCATTAAGAAAATATACGTAATACACGGTTTCTTCTTTCCGAATTAAAATATTTTAGAAAACCTTTTAATATAAAATTCGAAAACTTAATTGTTGAAACTTCGTTACAATATTTTTATCGCCTTTAAGCTCTTTTATTTTTAAACACTGTTATAAGATTGAGAATATCTTAATATACCCATGATATAATTGATGGTAGAATCATTTGTTGTATGACTCTGGCATAAGGCCGAGGTAATGTAAAGCTAAAGGTTCTACGCTTTGATAACCTCTGATGGCTTCAAAGGATGACATGTGATTAAGAATATACTTATTTATTTTCACGGGAACCCTACAGATTTTGTCTCTAGTCGAATAAACGGACGTCATGCAGTAAACGCGATTTCTTAAATCTGAAGAAGTTTTCGAAAACATTGCATTTCTACTGTGAGCAAATCTTCGAATTTTTGACAACTCTGAAGCCTGAGACAAATAACGATACATCCAAAAAAGGAATCACCACATATTCTTAAATTTTTAACGATCGAAACTCACGGAAAAGAGCCATTTTTGCCTTCTAATTCAAATCTCGAAGCAGTCACTGGAACAGATTCATTCTCTTTTTACACCTCTGAGTCGACATTAAAAAACGCTACCACTAGTGATACATAGCCCTCTCTCCCGCCCTTTTTACGCCGCCATTACGCGCGCCACCCGCCCGCTTTCCCGCCAAAGAAGCATAAAAAACGACATACGTTAAGAGCGCACGCTCTTTGGGCGGAAGGGGTGTTCTCCGGTGCATGACTCGTCAACTGATTTAAGCGCCGCCTGGACGTAAACAATGAGGATCGGCGGTCAGATCGCGGGGGCGAGAGTCGCATTGTTGACTCCGTTTGAATATTCAAACTCCCTCTTTCCTAGCGCAGAAGGAAACGGAGATACTGGACGAAAAAGTGCATTAAATCAGGGCGGGCCACCCCGATAAGGTCTATAAGGGGCGAAAAGTGGGAACTGCGTCCGTGCGGAATTTTAGATGGAGGCGGCAACGGCACCTGGGCGCACGCTCATTAGCGATACACTAACCGGCAGGAAAATGGGTATTAGCATAGTGGGTGGAGCGGGGATCCGTTCGGAGAGTTTGAAATGCTCGTCGTTGTCGCCGCGGCCGATCGCTCCCATGAGTCACTCGTGTTCCGAGATGGGGAAGCGGAAGGAAGGAAAGAGATCAATCTGAAGGTCGTGTACTCACGAACTGTCCGGAGGCTTCGAGGAAATGTTCAACGGAGAAAAAAAAAGCTTGTTTACACTCGTGATTTGCCGGGTCTTTCATTCAAGAGCCATTACGCCCATTTATTCTTTAATGTGCGAGCCCGGACCACGTTAACAATCAATTACAATGAATGTTTAATATTTACAGTACTGATACTACTGAAATAGGTTTAGGTCTTTAACGCATATTATCACACACCAGCTGAATGATACCCATTTTCACTAACATAAATATCAGCTGATATTTATGTTAGCTGGTATTGATATTAGTTAAGATCACAGTTATGTTATATTCATAGATATATCATGGCGATGCGTCTATTCACAAATAGAGATAATTTCAATTTGCCGTACTTCTGCGGTTGGTTTACAAAAATTGAATTTCCGAAGAATTATTAATATTTTCACTATTAACAATTCACTTTGACATGGGTCAAAGTGAATTGTTTCAAAAATGTTTTCTTCCTTTAACAATAATTCTGAATACATTTAATCTTCATTGCATAACACATAATTTTGTAAACATTCATTTTCATCAATATTTGAGAATGTTGCTCAGAAATGAAAGTCCTATATCATCATGTTAAGTCTTTATTGTGCCCAAATAAGGATTTTAGACTTTATTTTTCAGTAGGTATCTTTCATAACAGTAATGATTCATCGCAGGATTTTTTCGACTTTTGAAGGCAATTTATACGCTGGAAATGTATGTAATACAACCTTTGGAACAAAAGGAAGCAACACAAGAATCATTTCCATTTTTTCCTCTTCGACGTCGTTAACTGTTGTGATTTTTCCGCGACTCATTCTCTCCAATTGCCTTTCGAGCATCGTCTCAATTTATTCCGAGGCTCCATAAATCTTCCCACTCTAAACTTCTCTTTGACCACCGCTCGCTTTCCAACCCTCCAATTTTTCCGCATTAACATACATATCTTTTCCACATCTCCCCCAGTCCACGTACGCATTCCTCATTTCTTTCTCACGCACACGCACAAACACACACGATGAAGCGCGTACGATTTCTTTTCAAAAGACAAACCTCTATTTAACAACCTGAGCTTGCGATTCCCATGAAAAAGGAGCCCTATCCGTGAATTCGGGAATGTTATCAGAGGGATTTTTGTCGCAAATACGAGGAGGGATTTCGCCATTGGTTTGATCGTCGCGATAAAAATTCCTCGTCGGCGGGAGATGTTGGGGGAGCCGCATACACATTGGAGAGAGAGCAATGGAGAGATGGATTTGGAAGGATCCGTGAATTGCGCGAATCTCCATTCACGTGGCGACCTTTTCGCCCGTCCGTCCCGCCAACAATGCACCGACATTAAATGCGTGGCAATGTATGTTCCTACCCCCAAAAGTAGGGGGTGCGGCGGTCGGCGGCGGTGGTGATAGATGGCAGCAGGAGCGAGAAAGAGATGCGGAAAGGGGGACGGGATGGAAAGGTGGCGGAATTTCGAATGCGGTGTCCAAACAAAGGGAGTCCTGCAATGTTGACTCCCCCTCGCGTCCACCGAGAATACTAAATAGGAGATTTCGAAGCCAAATTCGCAAAATTTGAGCGATGGTCGAGCGCCGAGCGAGAGGGTGTAAAAATATCGTCCGCAAAAATAAAGAGCGTTGGAATACACACACGTACGAGGAACGATAAGGGGTTACCAGGGGCGGTGGTGTATAGGGAGGGCGTACGCGGGAGCGTAGCTCGTTCCGCGATATAAATCGCTCGCGGAGTCGATTTGCATTGTTCCCTCCGTCACAATGATTCGATTTGGGCAAATGCACCGAATTCGCGATGAATGCGCGACTCCCCAATTTCGCGGTGTTGATGACGGTCGATTGAGTGTCGGCGCCGCCGTTGAGGGCGCCACCTTCGACGTTCTCTTCCGCTAAGAACTTTTCCGACGGCAAATGGGAAGGATTCGAACCTTGGAATATTCGGATTGCACGTCTTTTCCGGTGAGACCATTCAATTCGAGTGCTATAGTTTCCTGAATGGCATTTCTTAAGGAATGAGTTCTTGAATGCTATTATTTGAAATGTATCAGTATTATGGTTTTTATCGAAAATGTCCAGTTTTGTTTAAAAAAATATTGTCCTGTACGGGAATGGCTTCGACTTCCATTCGAACAATTTTTTTCGACATTTAAAAATTTAACTTCCATGATTAATCTGCAAAATTTCAGTAAAAGTCAACGTTGCGCCTTGAATTTTTCGTAATCACACCAATATCCATGACTATCATTCTGTGAACAAGAAGAATACCTGTTCTGATGGACTTGTTGTGAATTGTGGAAATTGATTATATTTCGTTTAATCCGTTTTTATATTTCTCTTAGAGAATTCATTGTTTATCTACGTGATTATTTAGTATCTTTAGTAGCGGAATTTTCTTAACTGTTCCCCAATACACTTTCGTTGGCGATGATATGGACATTTATCAATATGGACATTTGGAGAAAATACTTATTTATTACTACTTATACTTTACTACTTACTTAAGATTCCGGAAAGTGCACGCTAGTAGAGGAAAATATTTATTTCTCATTCAACTTTTGTTAGTAAGAAAGCAAACAATAATTTCTTTTGATTTTAATATTTTGGGTGAGTCATTTGAAATTTGTCATATAATTGCTTTGGACGAATCCAATAGTATATATGATAAATATAATATGATAAATGGTCGAAGCCGTCACTATGTGGAATTCCATAATGGTAGGGATAANATAATTTCTTTTGATTTTAATATTTTGGGTGAGTCATTTGAAATTTGTCATATAATTGCTTTGGACGAATCCAATAGTATATATGATAAATATAATATGATAAATGGTCGAAGCCGTCACTATGTGGAATTCCATAATGGTAGGGATAAAAACACTGTAAAAATTCCACAAATGTATATTTCAGAAACATCTCCCTGATGATAACTATGTATTAGTTGAAACCGGTCGGTGTTTGTGAAATATACATTTGTGGAATTTTTACAAAGTGTTTTCATTCCTACCATTTCCTTATAGCATGTCACCGCTATATAATTTAAAATCGAGAACTGCTGAATACTTTAATTCTACGCTTGATTAGCGTATTTTAAGCATGAGTTTTGCTGAGTTTACTCATATATAGATACTAAACCCTTCTATTAAAACTAACGTTAAAGCAAATTGTGAAAGCCTTCGCTACGTTTAATTACATAAGACGTTTCTGTCGAGAAAAATTTTATGGTAGAGTACATCAATTTTTAGTTAATATTCGTCATTAGTGATGAACATATTCTTCATTTTGTTTCTTTGCTACACAAATGAGGCCAATGAATGGCTTGAAGAACTTTCTTCCTCTGCCCACAGGCTCCGGTCAAATCCAACTTTGGCAGTTCCTCCTCGAGTTGCTGTCGGACTCTTCGAACGCCAACTGCATCACTTGGGAGGGCACCAACGGAGAGTTCAAACTCACGGACCCGGACGAAGTCGCAAGGCGATGGGGCGAGAGAAAGTCGAAGCCCAACATGAACTACGACAAGCTGAGCAGAGCACTCAGGTGAGCGGAAGGGCGCGTGCACCGGAAACAAACGGCCTGCA
Organism: Ladona fulva; assembly: GCA_000376725.2. Taxonomy (NCBI): domain Eukaryota; kingdom Metazoa; phylum Arthropoda; class Insecta; order Odonata; family Libellulidae; genus Ladona; species Ladona fulva. The sequence continues at coordinate 1,165,864 of KZ308247.1, forward strand.
GATAGAGCGTGATTAATGCGCCCGGGATACACGTTTTATGCATGAAATAATTAGCGATCCCCACACACAAATAGCGGTTGCTAATCTGGGAATCGGACCTTTGGTCAGCGCTCGTAACAATGGCACCGGTCGCGTGGGATAATGAAATCATTGCTACTTCATATTCGTCGTGGATCTGAACTTTGGGATTCTGCATGATTCATACGAGATTCGCTTAATGGAAGGATATGCTTCTCTTCACGTTACCCTTAATGAGGCACCCCACAATATGCGTGATGAATTGATTTGAATTGGAGCAAACAAAAGGTATTGCTTAGCCCAAACGAACTCTCATTTTTAGAATTATTTTGACATATTTTTGCTGCATGATGACCTTATTTTTGTTCGGAAAGCTGTAATACCCTATCTGCAATTTCAAATGCGATATACATTATTCACAGTGTTAAAATTCATTTTAACCCTTTTTAAATGACAAGCAAGCACAGCAAGTATTAACGAAATAGCATTCCAGCATTATTATTGATAATTATTGTATCAACAGACTTAAACCCTAACCGTTCGGCGTGAAAATACATTCAAACTTCAAAGAGATTAGTTATGAATATATCTTTCTATATTTGTAGATTTTTTGTTTCCAAAAATTAATTGAACGTCAGTCTATACATTTATTACTTGATTATTCTGCTCAATTTCGTGTTTCTTAACTAGTTGAATCAGCTTTCTTATTCAGGGAGAATTTAGATGATACAGTTACCAAAACATCACTCGAAAAGGGTTATTTATAACTATATTAGGGTTATTAAAACTCTTCCAGACTGAATCATTCACGGGAAACAAATGATTTACAATACGATTCTGAATCTCGTGCGATAATTAGTCAAAACTTAACCCGATAGTCAGTTTTTTTAGAATTATAGCTCTGTAAGAGGAAAGTACTGCGTAAAAGTGTGTTTTGTTAATTAAAGGAAACCTGCACGGAAACTTATGAAGAGGGATTTTATATTTTTATTGTCGTTTCTCTGAAAAATTTTTATTAAATTTATTTAGATCAAGCAGATGAACAATACAGCAATCCTCGTTTTATTTCGTTTCATGAAAATGTATCTTCTTCATGTCTTCAGTCCGACGAAAATCGGACACCTTTAAAGTATACGCCTTTTAAGGGATGATGTGTTATCTGGATCGGCAGCCGTCATGTTAAGTGAGGTCTTCTCACGCCAAGCCGACGAAAGGCTATTTAATAGAAGTGACGTATCTGCTACCGTTGTAGATTGAAGTAACTCGATAAAAAATGACGAATTTCCGCATATTTACAGAGCATACAGACGTTATGAATCCATTTTAAAGTTTATTCATCTCTGATCACACTATTCATCAAACAGAGAACGCGGATGTGTAGTTCTATCGATCGATCCATCGTCTTTTACCCTCCCGACAACAATACGAACATTTTTTACTGTTTTAATCATTGCCAAAATTTGCGTAGAGTTTTAGTGTCACTAAAGGTTGACCGTAAAAATTAAAGCTCAACTTATCTCACATATTTTTAATAAAGGAATTTTTCTTAAAGAAAAATACTTGTCGACCAATTAAATGTTTTATGTTCTATATTAATAGATTGAATTTATATTTCACAGGCTAGTCATCGCCGAACGTTGCATGACTAAATGTCACACAATAAATTCTATTACAGGAGAAGTTTGCAGCATAACTCGTGCGTAAACGTAAACTGGAGTTGAAATATTGGAATTTCGATCATGTAGGCCATAACTTGCTGGTATTCCATTGCAACAAAAAGAGTTAACCAACAATGATTTATTTATACAACTCTGCAATAACCCACAGCTACAAGCTCGATGACGCTAGACAGCGAAACCAGGGTCGAGCAGATGGGTGTAATTTCATTGTTGTATATATAAACCTTTATTAGTTAACTTGCTCTTTTCATTTAATATGCGCACGAGACCCAAATCATCAGCGTCACCAATAATGCCACACCTAGTAACAAAGATAGGTGTTTTGTATCCGCGAAACTTTACCCAAAACCCAGTGCGGAGCAGGACTCCATCTCTCTGTGGAAGAGCAGTCGGTGGCGGTGTTTGTACGCCTCCGTGGTGAAACAGGCCGCCGCCGCCGCCCCTCCCCCGCCATCCCTCCTTCTCCTCACGGGACCAACCGCCGCTCACCTTCCCTCCCCCAGTTCACAGGCGCGTGGTCGATAGAGGCGCCGCGACGCCGTTTCGGCTTCTCCCGTCTCCCACCGACGCCTGCGAGAACCCGGCGCCCGCGCATTGGCTACCCCTCTCTCTTCACGCCCCTCTCTCTGCGCCTCGTGAAAATTCAACCCTTTTCCTTTATTGCTTCCCTTCGCCTTCTTTAACATCTCTCTCTTCCTATTCCTTAATCTCTTTCGGATGGGATGCTTAAGAATCAGCATAATGAACGAACTGATCAGCATAAAAATGCGGATATGCGAGTAATCAGAGAGTGCAGTTTTTCCATAGCTAGTCGTATTCGACTGTTTCTTGTACCAATATTTTAAACATTTTCAGCTGGTAAACCAGCCTCATTTCTAGCGGTATAGTCAAGTAAGAGCTCCGTATAATACTTTTAAACGAGATTCGAAGTATAAGGTCAATGAGTTAAATATGGCTTAGTATTTTTTTGGCTAAAAAAGGGAAAGTAAGAGGAAATCACGCCTTGAAATTTGAGAAACGAGAAGAATGAAACTAGATTAGTTTCATTCTTCTCGTTCATTATTATCTCAACTAGACTAGTTTCCGGCTAACTGGGTGATATTCCTTTAAACTAGATCAATAGATAATTCAGTCCTTATCAGTCGTAAATACCTCTTCGTCACATTATGGCCCGTTTCATTGATGCAAAAACAGCTATTACTGATATTCTCATGACCGAATACTTCCACGATGATATCGTAGTAAGACTTCGTGAAGGAAGAAAGAGACAGCGACTTCTACTGTACTACAAAATGACTCTAAATATGTCACACCACAAACAAGGAAAGGGTTTTAGGTACTTGACACGATAAAGCGTGCACCTAGGAAAATTTCCAAGGAGAAACGGACATGAAAAAAGTCTGACGGAACCGGGCAATTGGGAGACCCGGGTTCGAGTCCCGGTTCCGTCAGACTTTTTTCATGTCCGTTTCTCCTTGGGAATCACACCACAATTTACTTACCTGGTTATTATAATGCCAAGTGAACGACACTGGGATGCATAGCTATACAGACCGCGTTGAATATTTTATAAATGGCCCTGTTATTGAAGTGTGTTGTAATTTTGGTAGTTCTTCAGTTCACCCATGTATTTCTGATTGTTTTTTTTTATAATCTTCTATGATGCTGTTCCTTTTTCCAGTCTCTCTATTTGGCAAGTTTTCCACATCCTGCTTCCCGTAACATTTTTTCCTGCTGTTGAAATATAATTTGTGTAATCGCTACGTTTTTAATTTTAACTATTACTATTGTTTCGCCTAAACTAGTCAATTGTTTTCAATTCGTCTACTTTGCTCTTTACAAAGATACATTTCTAAATAATGGCGTCCATTACTTGAAAATAGTTCAGATATAAAATTGTACTTTTCAGTCTCATTTTCACGCAGTGAAGTCGTTTATCCGTTAAATGCATATTCTTCTGCCTCCTTTATCTTCCCATCGCACTCTCAATCTTCTTACATTCGCTTTTGTCCTTTTCTCCCCTCCTTCCTCCCCATTCGCCTCTTTAGAATCCTCCACTTCCTTCTTTCGATCTCCTTTGGCTCCCAACCACTTCACTTACCCGCTCTCACGTCCTTCCCACGGATGCGCGGAATCTATTAGGAAATCAGGCAGGATGTGCATGTCTCCGGTCGGCACGGAATGGTGCCCCAATCGGGCGGCTCAAAACGCCGAGGAAAGGCCTAATTTCCTTTTCGCCATCCCCATCTTCCCCTCCACTGCCACTCCTGGACTCCCACTCCTCCCCACGATTCTTTCCTCTTCCGGACCCTCTCGTTCCAAAATTTCCTCTCCACCACAACGCCTCCTTTTCCTTCATTCCGTTTATATCTTACCCGACTTTCCTTCTCGTTTCTTTCCTTCTCTCCTTCCGCTTCCATCCCGCCACGGTTTATCTCCTCATAATCTGTTTTATTTAAACTGTTCTCGGAATGAGATGCCTCCGCCGTGTGTTTCGCCTTTTCGACTGTTTTCGTCACTTTTTGGCTGCGTTCCACGACCGACACGATGGCCTTTCCAAGATTTCCGATGAGCCCTCACGTATCGGCTTTGCCAGGGGGGTGTTTTCACGGAACGGTGACCCCGTTATCTGGATTTCTCGTGAAGTTCGGAATTTTTATCAAGAACTTTGGCTAAAATATCGAGAATTTTTGGTAGATACTTCGTAATTTTTTTATAACCCCAGATATACTTACATATATAATGGACTGCTTTACTGTCACAGGTGGACTGATATTTAAGTCAAAGTGTATAGTTCGATTTCATTACTTTTGGTCAGAGAATAATAATTCAACAAATGAATTAAAATAAAGTGAAAACTGAAATATTCATAATCTCATACTTATTTCTTTCTATGATCCAGATCTTAGGAGGGTAGTCCCGAAAGTACCCGACCTAAGAAAGAAAAAAACAAAAAATTTGGGAAAAAATATCTTCATTTCCCAATATAGTCTCCTTTGACGGGTAGCTCAATACTTTTTTCCCATCGATGTTCAATAGCTTCAATAATCCGTTTATAGTGAGAACCGTCGAACTTCTCAAAATAACCATTAACCGCAGACTCCAATTCTTCTTGGTTGCCAAATTTTTTACCACCGAGCCATTTATTCGACTTCAGTCTAAGTATTTACTTAACTTCGAAGCATAAAATGAAAATTTTGATGTAGCTGCATCTTGGTAAAGCTTCAAACTGCTTCGTTTTTTTTGCAGATATTTTTTAAAATAATTAGCTCTTATATTTCTTATCTATGTAGTTTTTATTCTTTTACAATGATGCTACCTTTGGATAATATGTATTTACCTGTTCATCTCTTGCTTTTTACTACTCTTCACTTCTTATTACGTATTTCTGTTAAAAATTTCTCCTCCATTCCCTGCTTTTTGTTCAGTAAGTAAGAAGGAAGATTTACTCGCTTCAGCCTTCCTTCCGCCTTCATTTCCTGCCCCAGATCGTTTGTATTTAGGGTTCCCGAAAACCAAACATCTCAGGTTAATGGAGGTGCTAACGGTCATTACAGGGCCTTAGAGAAAATCTGACAGTAACGATGACTACTTGTATGATTTGCCCCCTTAAACTTCGCCAGCGTTTTTTAAACATTTATTAAGAGCATGGTTATCATTTCCACCCTTGCTTTTCTTTACTGAAAATAACAGGAGCTTAATATCAATCCGCATGAATCGAGAAGATACCGTATGTTCAGAAATTATACTAGTGAGAACTGTTGCAAAGTCATAAAAAAACTTAAATCGGAGACTTGACTAGCTACGGACGGACTATTATATGAAAAACTTGAAGCAATGGAAGCTAAATTTAAAATACAAAGTTGAAAATTGTTGTTTTAGAGTTTCATGGTGAAAAGTACAAATCAGCAGCGAAGGTCTATTCTTGAGGATAGCACCTACTGTAGTTTTCCTCCGTGATGAAGAAAAATGTAGTTGAAGAAGTTAAAGCAAAAATCGTTAATAAGCGCACGATAACACGTTATGTAACATGTATTGCGATGATCACCGTTAATCCAGGGTTTCCATTTACCAATTTTTTTCGAAGAAAAGATGGAACTTCAAAGTTTTTGATTATGCATTTGTGTAGTATATCTTGTAAATGTAGTAGTTCGTAGTGGATACATATATAATTATTTCGTTCCGCCGGGGAAATATATTTCCAAAAATTATCCAAATCAATAGCTACTAGAGAGGGTGAAGGTAATCTTATGTGCAGTGGTCACGTGAAGGAGAAACATATGGGTTTTGTCGCGAGCGTACAAACGTCTTACTTGAAGACACGCTTCATAAGCGGAGTTTCTCGATCGACTTCCATAAGTGCCCCTGGCCGTTTCACGGCGTCGCGGAATACATCTGCTGCACTCTAACACCGGCGGCACTGCGTCATTGCAGCAGAAGCATCGGCGTGGGGATGAGAAAATCAGGATCGGGTCCAGCATCCTCGTTATCACAGCATCCCTCCCCTCCCCCAAATCCCCAGATTGTCAATTAGTGGGCGGTATGCGAGCGAACGCCGCCCGCTTACCCTCTACGAGAGTGATAATCCAATTGCCACGTCCCTCTTTTCCTCAGCGACCACCTCCCAAAAGCCCTGGAATTAACTCGGCCGATCAGCCCTCCATAACGACTGCACAATAAACCCAGATGATACCTTTATCCCTCCTCTCTTTCTATAACCTCTTCGACCCCCAAACACCCTTTGACCTCCTCTTCCCCTACACATCTTCATTAGCCGAACCCACTTTTGATTCACTCGGTGTTCCCGATACGCCATTCCTTACACGTACCGTCATGGAACCCGAATTCTACGTATTTCTCTTTTACCCGCCGCTTTGGTTCCGAATACAAATTCGAGTGGAAAAATTCGCGAGGCTTCCAAGTGACTCGTGATCTCCGGTAGTTGCGAAATTTGTTTTCGGATCGAGTAGTAACACTTGTTTTGAGCCTACCTATCTTCGTCGTAGTTTCATCTTAATGTTGATCAAAAAATTAGACAAGTTGTGTCTAATAAATTTTAGTATGAAAATTCATCGTCTCCATGATGTTTTTACGATAGATGATAGCCCAAGCCTCCCTCCCGGCATAACATAAATTGCTATACGTGCCGCATAATTATATGCATGATGGAAGAATAACATAATTTGAATCTAAGAGCTTTTTGGAAGCAATTTGAAATCCGTTAATATCATCAAATATAACATCGAGAAAAAAAAATTACATTCCTATATGTAACCGTCAGTATCTAAGGCTTTCCTCCTGCAATGCGTCACCGCGAATATGTAATTGGGGTTAAGGGCCATCTTTTTATACCTGAAAATGCCCTCCATTATAAGTTTCCTATATCTTCTGTCGCAGTGCGTTGTATTTCCTTACACGTGGAGGGCATTCGACGTTCCCTCAGTTTAACATTATTCAAACTCATCGCAAAGGAAACAAATTATAGCAACGATATTCTGAGGTACCTGCCTCAGACGAAATACAAATGTAACGATGCATTAATACGTCTGACCCTAACCAACTGAGAGATACTTGTTAAAATTCACTTTGAAATCCTCTTTCATCTTAGTGTAACGCCATCCACGTAGACTTCGAGGTATTTCATTCATATAACAATTTCAAATTTTAATAGTTCCCTCTATAATAAATAATTTAGCTTAACTCCTATGGGCATGAAATTCTAACTGAACGAACACGTTAAAGGTGATTTTTACCATTATTCCCAAAGGAAATTGTTTGAAAATGAATTATTTCTCTAGTTAATAATCGATTGTTTTATATATCATTTTGGCTCTTCGATTCATGTGTAATTTCTTTATTTAACTGTTTTTTTCTTCTTATGTAAAAAACGAACTATTTTAATAGAAATTTTATACCATTAACCGCGAAAAAAGTATCTACTCTTGCCTCCATTAATGACGAATTTTAAGAGGAAAGCGTAATTAATATATATACTGTATCAAAAATATAGACCATTAGTCAAAAGTAAATGTGTAAAATCTTCTCAATTGAGGCACTTGATACATCATGTGCAACTGTGAATTTCGTCAAAGTTTACCGTTGCTAATCAGAATAGGATATCTCTCTGAAGAAATACCATTTTTTCCTTTTCATCGGGTTCGGACGAATCCCAATTACTCCATTATTTCAGCTCTTTTTTCCCTTTCGATTGCAGAGTCGTCAATTTTCATCGGCGCGAATCTCATCACAGTTTCAATCCCTTATCCCGTGCTTCTCTTCACTGTATCTCTATCCTTGCAACATCCTCCCTCCCCTCTACTCCTCCCAACGTCAAAATCCCCACACAAATGCCATCCACCCCATTCAGAAGCCGCTAACTCAATAACGCCCTCTCTTCCCTCACTAACAGATTGCGCATCCCGCCCCGTGTCTCCATAGGTGGCGCAAAAGTAGTTTCCCTCTCCCCCCGCTAGAGGCGCCTCGAAGCAACAGATTTCCTCCGGCAAGCCTCATCGTGTTTTCAGTGCACCCTCATGAGTCTTTTAGATTTGCTCTCTGCAAGGCAATGCCTCATCCACCCACTTATTCATTTATTCATGCTTGATTCCCTCTCTGATTCTAAGGCGAATTTGCCTCCGAGCTTCGTTTTTTTTCGCTCGATGTTGGGTTTTCTTGAGAGGAGGTGTCAATCGATAGCGTCTCCTTTTTAAGAAGAGTCGCGCTAAGGCGTTTGTTATTTCTCCATCCATCTCGTATCTTAACGCATTGCGTTCCAGATTTTCATGTCCGCAACTGTTGGAATGCAGTGGTACTAGGACATTCTTTTGTTCTTTATGCCTTGTTTTGAATCCTTTCTACGTCTCATCTACATGTATGTAAATACCCTGCAATCCTTCTTTCGATGTGTAGCAAGGGACGTATATTCTCAAGTTATTATGCATTCTTCGTTCCCATAGGAAGAGATAACCAAAATGTCCATTTCATTCTTTTTAAATTACCCTTCCTACAAATGAATGGGCGTTAACATTTATTAATGTGTTCATGTACTTTCCTTGGATAATCTCGGATATGGAGAATTCTGTTATTCTGAAAATTGTCTCTATAAAATTCTTTTAAGGGGGAAAATTTGTAGATACATTACAAATTATTAGTAAAAGAACGTAATTTTTAGTATTAATATATTTATTAATTTTTCCTGTCGACTTTATTTTAGGTGAAGAAATAGTATATCCGCATACTCACCTTTTTTAATCTTTCAAAATATTGCAAAATTCACTTCTTTAAAGCATCTACAACGAACTTTATATCTGTACTTGTAGAGGCGTAAAATAATCCGATTTTCGGTTTCGATTTCATTTAAATTTCCAAATTACTGCAATTTCTTTAATTTATAAATCTATCGGANTAACCTTAACTATCTTTCATTAATTTTAGGTATTTTTAAATGATTCTATTGTTTTATATCTATCCGAAGATATTATTACATGACTAGCTCAATACTCTACATAGAAGAGGTATATCTCATGAGCTTAATGCAAGAATGTCATTAATTGTGTCTTACCGTAAAATTACCTCTATGCCCAAAGTTCAGATGTGTACATACATAGCTTAAGGCCGGATTTCGATGAAAGATTAAAGTGATAAAGATTTTCATCACATCTCTTTGTAGAATCCCTTAAAGTTTTCTTGGATCCACACGAAAAAACACCAATTCATGATTTCATAAAAAAATTTTAATTGTCTCTTTGAATAATAGTAGGTTATAAAGAAAATGGCCGCTAAGCCTCCTGAAGCTTCATTTCGACTTATGATTATTCTTAAATTTGCGTTTCGGGGAATTTGGAGAGAACATACACGAGGACATGCTGTCACAATATTTTGGAGATACTGCATTCAAATTTTCAATAAGTTACTTTTACGCCTACCTTTACCATTTTGTAACTTCTACTATTAACCTAACCCGGAGAAAAGAAGAGAGTATCTCCCATCACGAAGACGAAATTTTCAAGCCTATCCAGCAACCTTTCGACCAACAATGGAAATGGTTCGAGTAACAATGAATGACATGACACAGAAAACGAGCCTTTTGATAATTTTCCCTGCTTCTCTGGTGATAAAGTTAGCTCATACATACTCCCAATATGTATGTAGACAATTACGGTAAAATCCTATAAATGTTGATATTTAATGATCGAATCCAAACTACACTAAAATGAAGTAGCATAAAGGGTTATTTAGAACGTTTTTCATTCACTATTTACAAACCTCGTATGTTTCTTCTGAAAATTATTCAGGTACTACTACGACAAGAACATAATGACAAAGGTTCACGGGAAGCGGTATGCTTACAAGTTCGACTTCCAAGGCTTAGCGGCAGCGACGCAGCCCGCCGCGGCGGCGGCTGCGGCAGATCCCGCTTCGTACAAATACCAGTCGGACTTATTCATGTCCAGCTACCACCACTCCGCCAAGCTCAACTTTATGGGCCCACACGCCGGGATCCCCACCTCATCAGGTGAGTCACTTCAACCACATTCCTCCATTGAATCTCGAGCGAGAATTTTCTAATTATTCTATCTATTCATTCGCATTACAGTATTATAAAAAAATATGACTACAGATAACGATTCATTAATAGGATATTAAAGCTTTTGTAAGCTTTAAATATACCCAAAAACTGGCTTGCGGGGTATTAATGTAGATGAAGATGAATTTAGGATGAATGCTTCCTTATGCATCCAGGGGAAAAGAATCATTGTGCTATCCGATGCTTTTAAGTTTGTATCGATAAATAAATATAATTTTCTTTATTTGTAAAATTTATTTAGTTAATTATTTATTTATAAACATAATGATTGATTATTTGAGATATATTAGAATTTGGAGACTCAATTTGGAAGCTTATAACCGTGAATTTTTAATACAATCCAATTAAATTCAGATAATAATCAGCAATCAAAGATTGTTTTAAGCATCTTAGAAGTTTTCAGTCTCCAAAGAAAACATTGATTCGTAATAAATGTCTTTTGTCACTTTTATTAAGGATCCAACAGTTAATAGTCTCTTATGGCATTACGAGATGATATGCATGAAGGATAGACAAACTGTGGATGGGCAATGTTTTTTTTCGATTATTTTTCAGAAACCTATTACTCTACCTCCTATTCTAAAGAAAGGCTTTAAGCATAAACGTGAGTTTAGATTAAAGAGAAGCAATGGTTTAAACTGAAAGACTACATGCCAGGAATGACTAACTTTTTATGTCTAGAATGAGCGGCACCTGAGTTCCCTGCAGAGTCTACTCGAGTATTTAGGTAGAATGGGAACGCAATGAATTTTGAAATGATCCATCGCATCCCTTGTATCTTACGGTGATTTGTACTGCACCATTCAAACCACACGTGCCCCGCCACCGAATCGGACCGCAGCATCAGGCTCCTTAGTCATCCTCCAATTGGTCACGGTCCTCATGACAACCGCCGGAAGAGTGAATCCTCCGAGTTGGAAAAGGGGAATCATTTGCAATGAATTTATGGGGAACGAATCGAACGGATAGCTTCTGAAATGGGAAAGAGGGGAGAGGAACGTTGAAGAGTTTTCGTAAGAGGGGAAATAGATAAACGAGACGAGGATGGAGTGGATGGCGAGGGGTGGAGGATGCGAAGGAGTCCATCGGAAAAAGGAAGAGGCCTCTGAGCATATGCTCGCATTTGACGATTTGTTGAGCAGGACCCTCTCGGGCGATCGTCATGGTTTGAAACGGGGAAATAAGGAGGACGTTAATGGGGAGGAAAGGGTCAGGCCGTGCGTCTAGTGAGGGCAATCGCGCGTCCGGATGCAACCGATGACGAGGTCTCTCCCTTTGTGGCCCTCGCCTCCTGAAATCTCCGACAGTGGAGATTTCTACGGTTTCCTGTTTGTGGCCAAATCCTTTTAAAAGGTTTGCCTCCTGCCGATTCCCCGTCCATTTAACATTCGCTCTTAAATGGCTCAAGACTCGCGTTATGATTTTCCGTAGGCTGATGGCCGTTCCGATTCGTAACGGCGGAGGGCTGCATTGGAGCTTTCTTTTGGATGTGTTCGTTTTTCCGGAGCGTAGGGCTCCGGGAGAACGACCTCTACAGTTGAATGACTTGAGGATTTTTCGGTGAATTTTCATTTTCCTGATCGGAATGATTTCCGGTGACCTAAAAGGAAGTTGCCAATTTCTAGTATTGTCGATGGATGACAGTAAAAAATTTTAAGTCAAGTCACATCCATGCATTAGTTGGGTCGATGCAGAGCGATAAATCTAAGGACTCCGTCACACACAATAAAATAAATTCATATTAAAGTGCATAGATTCTTACAATGGACATCGTTAGATTCATTTCCGTACCCAACTGCCCTTTATGCATTCTAACTCTATCTTGTTAAAAATATTTTATCTCCATATACCTTTCTCTGTTAATGGTTATTTACTATTAGGTTCGGTTGCTAAAAATGTGTTAAATACATTAGCTTTGAATTTTAAATTCTAATATTCAACAGCTAATAGTAATTATTATTTCTTTAACGGTGTGTGGATTTAATCTTTCTATTATAACCTTAACTATCTTTCATTAATTTTAGGTATTTTTAAATGATTCTATTGTTTTATATCTATCCGAAGATATTATTACATGACTAGCTCAATACTCTACATAGAAGAGGTATATCTCATGAGCTTAATGCAAGAATGTCATTAATTGTGTCTTACCGTAAAATTACCTCTATGCCCAAAGTTCAGATGTGTACATACATAGCTTAAGGCCGGATTTCGATGAAAGATTAAAGTGATAAAGATTTTCATCACATCTCTTTGTAGAATCCCTTAAAGTTTTCTTGGATCCACACGAAAAAACACCAATTCATGATTTCATAAAAAAATTTTAATTGTCTCTTTGAATAATAGTAGGTTATAAAGAAAATGGCCGCTAAGCCTCCTGAAGCTTCCTTCTATTTCATCCTCCCATCTTCTCCTTCAAAATTGTATAAAAACCTTCCAGTAGGTCCAAAGAGGGCGTGTTTTGGCATATGTAACGAGAACGGGAATTCTCGTAATTTACTCATTGTGACTCAGTGCGCAAGATTAGATAGATGTCCTTTGTGAGATATACTGCATCTTAGCGGTTTCTTCCGCCTTCCCGGCGATTTAGAAAATCTATGTATCAATAAAAAATTGTACGAACTATAATATTAGCCCACTAAAAATAAACACAAAGTCCTTCACTCTTTTTCATACTTAAGTTATGTATATCTCAAGGATGGCAAATGTATGGCACGCGTACCCCGGAATATCAAGCCTGAGAATTCTTTTGGCATGCAGAAACGGTGCGCTGCTGTCTTTATTATTCATTTTCCAATTGAAGTCCAAAATGAACAAAAGTTTGCTCAGTTAACCAACCAATGATTTCATGAAAAACAACTCCTGAATTCTTACGATAGAGATGCAATTGGTTGGAGATCTGATACTACTCAATCCTGCTATTTAATCTTCTTATTTCGATTTTGGCACTCCTTCGACCAAACGTTCGCCATTCCCCACGTATCTCAAACAACTCACAGAAAATTAGCATGCTGCGGTCTTCGTAAAGGCGCAAATTTTAAAAAAAGTATATATTTTTGTGAATATAACATCGTCATTTTATTAAAACATCTAATAAACCAACATTGGCAGTACCGTCATACATCTTGTTAAAACTCGAAGGGAACTGATATTTATAAGAAAAATATTTATGTGGAAGTTCTTGTGATCCACTTCGTACTATTAGCAATATTTTGAAATATCGTAAATACTTCACCGTGATTGTCCTTGATACTTGTGTCTCAAGTAGTTATTTGATTTGCTTTGAAGTTATTTTAACAGTGAAAATTTCAGCTTCGCCAATGGATCACAAATTTACACTAAAATTAGTAGGTAATGATTTTAACTCGAATTGGAGTAAAACTTGGCTCGAATCTCTTGAAAATTACCCATTTACCCATCCTTCTTTTCATTTTATTTTTAAATGCCTCATAAAAACTAATGATCGACCACTTTAATTCAGAGTATCTCATGATAAAGCGGAACCCAATTATTGTGTCTGTTTCATATACATCTACATTAATACCCTTCAAGTCGCCTATAGGCGTGTGACACTCATTAGCAGTTCATTCTTGCCATCGATATGCCATCAAAATAGTTTAACTAAAAAAATCAGAATTATATCCGGATTATGAACAACGCGAATTGAATAAAACGAAATAAACAATATGATACTTAAATACTGACGTTTTAAGTAAAGGATCCAAGCAAGGAGGTAATTCTTCCTTTGGATTCCTTATAAAACCAGCGTATCTCAGTAAAAATTCAATTACGAGGAAGAATTAAAAGTAAATCTATTTAACTACCGTAAACAAGTTAATGAACCGATTCGGGGTAACGGAAGGGTGTAATCTCGTGTTTGTTGGCCTTTAATGGAAAGATTCCTCATCAACTACTGTTGTCAACAACAGTTCGTCTGGTTCCATTTTATCGACATCTCAGGAGAGTGAGCTAAGAAAAAGCAATTCCGCAGACAGAGCTAAGTAACAGCGTACGCACATAGGGGAGTGATGTCAAGCCGCAAAGAGCAGGGTGGCGTAGAGAAATACGGCGTCAAGAGGACTTTTGGAAGGTATTCCATCCTTTTGGATGGCACATTTACGTTTTACTACCGTTCTTCTGCGACGACAGCGCCGTCGACGCCATATCTTTACGGTGTAGCAAACAAAACAAGGGCGCAACTCCGCGTCGCCCACACTTCCAAACTCAATACCCCTCCCATTTCCCCACTCTTCCGTCCTTCCTGTCCGTAAAGCGCGTGAGCGTTTTCAAGGAGGTAAGGGTGAGCAGAGACATAAAGCGTGCGCGTGTATGCGTGGAGAATCCCGTGTGTGTGTATGAGGAGAGAGAAAGATGAAGGGCGTCATTGCGCGACCACGAAGAAGCTGGAGATAAGGGTGCGTGGGTGGGGTTGAGGAAGGCGTGGTGACGCTCTAGCAGAATCCTTCCATATCTCTTGCTTTTTGTTACTGCTCCTCCAAGTTTACCGAAGCAGTAAACATGTTGCTTCTAGTCATAAGTCGAACCTCATGTGTATTGGTTCTAGCACGTATTCGCTGCTTTTCCTATGATATTGCGAATCTATGAAGTTTTATTGATGTTAATTAATTTAAGAAAGACAAAGTATGATTTGTCCATTAAGCTATGGATTAAAATATTGGGGAAAATTGTAACGCTATCTACAAAAGCAATGATAATATCATTGGAGTAAATACATATTTGACTAATATTACCACAATACTAACAGCATTATCATACCATAAAATCGGTATTGCTAATTGGCATTGGAAATTGATATTTTTATAGCTGTCAACACGTTGACAGATCTTACTGAAAGTAAGCGAGCTATGCGCAAAAAAAGTATTAGTTCACATTTGTCTAATTCTCTTTTCGGCTTCAGTAAGTTTTAACAACTTAATTAAACTTTTAAAATATTCACATAGATTCATTTTAAATGCCTCATTTTAAACATATCTGGAATTCAGTATGATGGTGAGTGATCAATTTCTCATTAAAGTATTTCATTCTATCAAGATAATCAACACCCCAGGTTTTCATATCCATACTTGTAAAAAGCTCCATCAACATACGGGCAGAAATCATATTTTGCGCTAAGCATGGTAACCAGTTCACAGGCCTCAAAAGAGCTAGGAAGGTTCGCTTTTTACATGCTTCTTGAAATGTATCCAAGCAGTAAGATGAATTTTGAAATTTGGCGTTTTTCGGAAATAACATATTTTCTCTAGGCCGTGGTTTTGAACACCGTGCATAAAATGAAATGAATCCATCAACGCTCACCACATCTTTGCTCTCAAAAATTTACTCTGCCGAACGACTGCGCAGGTGCCTCCAAAGCAAGGAAATAACACACTCCTCAAATGGCCTCACCTCCATCGTCGAAATACCTTCACCCTTCCCTCTACCATCGATGCCACGAGTTTGATAGCAAACCTCTCACCGAGGACAAACAGCAGAGAGAAAATACCAGAACATACACGCACACCGAAGGCAGAGGTTAAAAACTTCGTAAAGGACCGCAAAGCACGATGCAACTCGCAAGCGTGAGACGGCATAAGCAAACCAATCCTTGTGCCCAGACGAGGGCCAACACCATTGGAGAGAAAAGAGCGGAGATGGAGTGGAAGAGGAAAGAAAGCACAAACACGTCCCCCCGAAAGCCAACAAACAAAAGTCGAAGCGCTCATTTGCCTCTAAAACCTCGGGAATGACACGGGTTTAAGAGAGGACTGTGGAAAGCAAACGAAGAGATTCTGGCCATTCGGTGTCCAGACAAATAGAACGGGAACGCGGGGAGATGGACGTCGGACTGCCGTTAGAGTGTCCCCTGCGGTTGGGGCATTATGGATCCATTGTTGCGTTCCGCCGAACGGAGATCGAAAGGGGTCTCTGAATGGGAGCACTTTGCGCCGAGGTGCATTGTTCGAATACGATCGTTGACATGGGAAGACGGGACTTTCGTGACGCAAGAGAGTTTAACATTTTTTCTGCGGGGATGTCTATCGCGTGTCAGGCGAGTCCTCCATGGTTAAGCTTCGGAATGGGGTTTTGCGGTGAACTGAAAACCGATGGATGGCGATTTTCTGGTCAAACGTTTCGCGTTTACGTTAAGTCTGCCAGAATATGACGTCTCTAACGCACTAATACTGAGAAGCACAAAATAATTGGGGCTTCCCTCTGGTAACTCAAAATAATTTAAAATTGTTAGCTGGTTGAATGTTTAATAAAATAAATTTGCTGCCTCCATTGCTAAATTAATGATTGGAGGTGATTTTTGCATCTTCTGAAACGTTTCTTCCCTAGGGAAATTGGGATTTTTTAGGAATCCATTATTAGGAAAAATGTAAATGGCTTTAAATCAATTAAATACTCCAAAAGAAAGCAGTGAGATTACGTATTCTAAAAAGCTATTCCGTCAGTCTATTGGCGACGGTTCGTTTGAAAATTTGTACAATTTTACAGAGATATCGTGTACAATAAAGCGATAATTGTGGACAATATTTGGAAATAATGAACAAAAATTAAGTTTCCTGGATATATTAAGAAATTTGATTATAAAATCAACTCTTACATATTTATTCAATGTAAAAGAGCATTCAAGTGCCTTAATAGCGTGAAATGTTTGGGTATGTCAATATTGATGCTTTGCGTCTCGCATTGTAAAATAGATTTGCGTAAGCCTAGATGGTTTTTTAATAGCCTGCAAGCAAATACGTTCCGATATTTCCTATTATATAATTAACAAAAACAATCATTAAGTTCGTGCAAATATCATCTACTCCGAATTTTGAGGCACAGTTATCTTTTCGCCCCGGAGCGTTATTTCCCAACCGCTCTTATCCGATCGTTCCGCAGACTTCGTTCGTCATTGAAGCAGTTTACAGAATCGTTAATAAGATCGTCGTCCCTTTGATGAATTTGAGCGGATGAGTCGAACCGAGCGTCTTCCGACCGGGGAGAGGAGCATTCGCAGAAAGCGGAGGCAGAAGGCTTAACTACGGACAATCTTCCACTCCAAGGCGATGACGGAGTATATCTCCTATTTCAGCCAATTTCCTCGCTTTCTCTTCCCCTCTTCGCTCTCCCCATTCGATCTTCCACTTCAAATGAATTCTCTCCTCCGCAAAAATACCCCTCTCCTCTTCACAGCTCACTCTCGCCTCGCATTTATCGCCCCCATCTTACCCTCTCGCTTCACATTCACCATTCTTCCTTTATTCTTCCGCTTGTTTTATCATTCTCTTGTTCTCTCTCCCACACCACTGCTTTATGTTTTTCTTCTGATGACCATAGCTTTTTCCCGGTCGGCTTTTCTTCGGTTACTTAATCACTGCGTCTACTAATCCTTCATTGGCTAATGACGTTTATGATAGCGCGTGAGTTCCTTTTGATTAATTAATTTTAAGTAGATAGAACGCACGGAACATACCCACGGACCTAATTTAACGATCAGTATTCTTACTTTTTACCTGTAGCCGGTTGCGTGAATCCTTTACTTAAGGATACTTAATTTTAATGTCAATGTCTGTCACGAAATCTCACGTCTCAAATATGCTCAATAAAAACTTTACTCATATAACGTTAAATCAGTTCGAAAAACTTCATACTCAACAAGTTAAATCATTATTTACTAAAATTAAACGATTTAGTTTCAGAAATTAAGTTAATGACCGCTACTAGAATATAACCACAAATAGACATCGATACTTTCTACAAAATTATGCTATTAATCATCTTCCCCGTTTTGTTCTTTTCCATTCATACCAATATTTACTAGTTAAAGAACAGCGTTTGGGAGCCGAATTCGGTGAGTTTTGATCTACAACAATAGATATTTTGAAATAGTATTTTATTTATAAGATTTTGTTTACATCGTCACTGCCTAAATGGTGTCTGATAAACATTCGACTTCCCTCTACGACCGAGTTACCCTATGACAATTATCTGATGTACATTTACGTACATAGCTGTGTAAGAGCTGAGTTTATACGTTGTTGGCAATTTAGGGGTATTGGAAGGAAATTAAGAAGAGAAATTTACTAGTTTACTATTTTTTAAGATCATGTTATTGGAAGTGTTAAAATTTGAAACCTTATGGTTATTTACTGTCCCTCGCGCTACAATTATGGTACTAAATTTCCAATTTACAACCAAACAATGTTGAAACTAATTTCAACATTATTTGTATCAGTTTGTTATTTTTCATGGAAGCTAAATAATTAAAATTCATAATCTATTACTTGTTAAGGTACTCCGAAATAATCTGGCAAAAAAAGCGTAACTCCAATTCGAAAACTCGGAATGTAGAATCATTGAATTCTTGTGCATTGCATTATTTCCTGTCTAAGATTCCGAAAGAAAATCTCTTGGAAATATATATTTTGTTGAAAATATTGGAGGGGCGAGTGGCCACCAGGATGCATGTCCGAATTTCCAACGAGTGGAAAATGGAGAGCAAATTTGTCTGGTGAAACGGCGACTCGCTTTTGACTTGGCCCTCCCATCCTTTTCGCCCACACTTCCTAACCAAGGAAGACGCATGTCCCGTCTCTCAAAGGCGCTTTTCCTTCCTTCTCCGCAACCTTCCTTTCCCTTGTCCACTCTTCTTTCCCTCCCACAAGAACCCTTCTTTCTCTTCATTCATACACTGTCTCCTTTTTCCCTTCCATTGTACCCACTGTACGTCTTATTTACTCTCTTCTCTCCATTTATTTCCACAATATCTTACTTTGCCGTCCTTGTCTCACATTTCAGCCTCTTCCTATCTTTTATCTCAATCTCATTTCTCTTTACGCTTGTATTTGTAGAGGAGACAAATAGTAGGGTTGAAGAATAATTTAATAAAACAATCATTAAATTATCATTATACAATTATACAATTTTAGACCAAAATTTTCTCTTTACTACTTAGCATCGTTAGATATGCGTACATAAAATCGAAATGTATACTGCGTGTTCGTGACTCTTTCATCAGTTGGATTTACGTGATTTCATTATAGTTCACTCATTCGAGTAATTATTAAGATAATTTTCCTTCACTTTCACTTTAGAATGTTTCGATTATTGTAGCAAAATCTGTTACGTAACGGCAAATTTAGATATTTCCTCGTAGCGAGTAATATGGAGCCCTCTATCGACAGCAAATGGGATCCCACCATGTCGGGGGGCCTTCAATGCACTGGTAGGGCATATCATTTCGTCCCAGTTTGCAAAACAACAGGTAGATTTTCTTTTCATTTTAATACAATTCGCAATTGATATTATCGCATATTATAATGCCTATTCAAGAAGTAATTTCCAAAATATTTTTTGCTTTATATAATCTTATATTTTCTTGCAAATGAAAAGTACTTCACATTCTTCTTCAAGCAAGATGTAAATGATTCGAAGAACATTAAAATATTCTTTTGGATCCGACGCACCTAGTATTTTCCTTGTACTTATGAGGCCTGCCTCTCAAAGATTATGTGACCCGCTGATCTTGGTATTGAATATGGTATCACAATTAACTATTGCTGTCCGCATTAGATTAAAATTACATCTTGCATCACACTTCAAATTTTATCTGTTGATTCAAAGATGACAACAGATTACCTCAAAGTTTCAACCTTATTTCAAAGAAATAGTTTTGACGGGAAACTGTTTTAAGTCTTAGAATCTCGTTTTTGAGGGAATGCGGGTTTTCTTTCCCTACGTCCTCACGAGCTCAATTGTCTCTAAAATATAATACATGCATTCGTAAATCATTACCTAGTATTCCATCCGAGAATCCTAGATTTCCTATGGATTCCGCGTAAATATAGCCCTTACTTCATAGTTGAATTTTTCCCTTTGTGCTGCTTGAGCATCTTTTCTTGCTGCTCGAGTATCTCCGTCGTTTTGTTTCCCGTGCTTCACTGCATATCCCTTTCTACCCGCGCACTAAAGCAAAGGATCCGCCTCGGATTTTCTCTTCTCTTTCGGCGAAAAAGATTCCGAAAGGCGCGTATCAACATTTTCTCTGCTTCTAAATTGTCCGCTGTCTGTCACTCCACTCCGCGAACCACTAGTGCCGGGTATTTTGTGCGTGAGTGTGGAAGGGGAACGGAAAGAGGAAAATTGCCTCTTTTTTGTTTTCGCCGGAAGAGCCATCTCTGGAGAGGAGTTGAAAGGAAAGAGTGATTACCGGGAGCGGTATGGCAGTGATTACAAAGCGAATGGTAAATAGTTTATTTCGTTTCGGAACAGAGGAGTATAGGCGGCTTCCCGCATAACAAATTACGATAGCGCGATTTTATGACCTTCCGAATGACAACGTCTGCCTCTGACCCTGAATTATCAATTGACCATAAAATCTTTTCTAATTCAACGACCCATTATTGATTGCTGAGCGGAGGCATTTTTATGGCATTAGCCTTATATATTTCGGTTATTTGAGGCCAAATTGATGGTAGAGAGCTGGTTCATCGAATGGAATCACACTGATGTCGATAGAATAGTGTCAGCAAAAATTGCGTATAATATCTGTGTATATGTTCAAAGAAATTTCCTGTTATCCCAAACATGCATTTCTCTAACGGTATACATTTGCGAAAGAAATACAAATAAAGTTATGCGTGGAAATAAGCTATCTTAAGTTATATTTTACAAAATTAAATAAGGATTTATCATCCACTGATTATTTATTTAAACGACTAAAGTTTCTGTGTTGGGTTTCACCATGATCAATACCAAACCATGGTTCAAAAATATAATGTATCACTCATTTCTTTCAAAATATCTAAAGTTTTTTATGGAAACTCTCCAAATTCAAGCAGAAATTTTTAGGACTCTCCAGATGAGAAAAAGGCGAGGTTTTTTTGTTGACTACTGCCAAGAATTAGTTCTCTTATCCCTAACGTTTTCCCCAAATCCTGTAAAGAATAATTTTTATTTATTTGTCGTTCCTTTTTATAGACTCGAGGCATCTCTGCTACATATGTTCTTTAATTTTCATTTTCTCACAATCCTTTTAGATTTCCAAATATTCCTAGGCAAAAATTCTCTCCTTTTTGGAGAAACAAGGTATGTGATGATTGGGATGTCAAGCGTAATACTTCGCGGTTGTTTCTATTTTATTAATTTCCTATCGTATTTTTCTGTTTCCCACTGTTATTAACAGAAGTAACTTCCTGCAAAATAGAGGGATTGCAATAACTTTTCTGCAAATCTTCCTTTCCTCCTCAAAAAGTCTTTGTGTCCTTGCTCGTTTAACTTTCCTTGCGCATTCCAGACTTCTACTGCTTCTCAAATTCACCACATACTGTTTTGTTATAATTCACTTTGAGGTAATCCTTTAGTGAGACTCCTAAAATTCGTTCCTTATACACTTTCATAATAGTCAAACCTTAACCCTTCAAACACTGCACACTTAAAACTGTGTTTTTGATCACATTTTTAATAAGCAATATTGAATATTAGCCACGTCAGCAAATCTTCATCAATTTTTAGCGAGTTTTCCTCAAGTCATGTGTTTTGATGGGCTTGATATTGCAAGTACTCTTTCCTTTAATATAGCTGAGGGAAGCTCACGATGAGAGAGTGCCTTCAAGTTGCTTTAAGGGAGAACCTGAGGAGCATCAGGAGAACTCCTCTCTGCGTCTTATCTCCATTCTATTACTTTGCTTTTCCATCGCTAGTTCTCGCAAATGAATGTGCAGAAGCCCGGAAACCTCGGAAAGAAGATAAGTTGGGTTTCACACACCACTAAGCATCCTAGCAGGACACCCGACGCTCCGGTTTCATTTGTTTTCGTTCCAATTCATTTTCTTATCTGCGTTTCCGTTTAAGTGGACCAAGTATTTGTTCTACAGATGATTTCAGTAATATTGAAAGAGGAGATTTCTGACAATTTTCGTTTCGCTTTTATGTAATTTCTAGATAGTCATCGTAAAGCAATAGTAATCATCGAATCGTTCCGGTTTCTAGTCTTCTTTCAAAACATCTCCGATCAAATTGAGGTTATTTTTAGTTTAAAATTCCAATCCTGAATGTCGTAAAGAGTACATTACGGCGTCCCATTTACGTTAAAACGTTCCATTTAGAATGATTGTCTTCTTTGCTATAATATTTACCAAGACCTCTCCTAGTCTATTTTCCGGAATCCTATTTTTGCATATTCCTTTGTCCGAAATATTTCGGTGAGTAGTTAATTACCTTTTCTGTTTTCTGTATCAACGAATTGAGGGGAAAGTTTAATATATCCACCTCGATGAAGTCTTTATTTTTTTCTTCTTTAATCCTGCGTAAGAGATTACAATTAGGTGAGGTATCTATTAAGAGTTAGGTCCTTGGTAAAGCAGTCCATCTAAAGTTCATGGCGAAATATGGATTACGTAGCTAGGTTAAAATAAGTTAAATCAAAAATCTATTGATTTCAATTTGTTAATGTAATTACCTCCATTATCGAGGCATTTCCTGTCCTTCACATGCGAGTGAATCTACTGTACCAATTTACTCCGACGGAAGTATATTTTTCTGCAGCCCTCTTCTCTTCCTTCTTCAAAAGTATCCCTCGGCCTCTACTAGCTAACTTAGTGCGCATTAGCGCTTCAACTATTTTCCCTCCGAAATCTCTTCCACCCCATCGCCCCAACAAAACGACACCTCTTCAACCCTCTCACCAAAACCCCCACTCAGAGATTTTGATGTATCCCTCCTGTCATTTCCAGTTTTAAAAATCAGCGTCCCTCCTCGGCTGGACTCCCCCCCTCCGCCCTTGGCACTAGTCCGTCCCTCTCAACCCTACTACGCTTTTGGCCCTTTGTGCGAAGGCCCTCCTCCCTTACCCTTTTTCGCTGCACCCGGAGACCCTAATGTTCTCTCACTCCCTCCAGCCTTTCTCTCTATCATTTCTTATTGAACTTCGTGGTCCTACAGAATTACGACGCTATAGTTCACCATGCCCACTTGGACTTTTCTGTATTGAACTGATTCCATTACATCAGTTGTTTCCCGCATTGACAATTTACCGACTGCTGAGTTCCAATTTACCGTTGCCGAGTCTTAAAACAGGTATCACACAATGTATGTGAACAATTAAATTCAGTCTAAACCTAATGAAAGTAAATCATTCCTATGTAATTTGACAGGAGAAATTGAATTCATTGTAATGAACTACATTCGAAAGGAATTTTTACTGTGAGCACGTTTTCTTCCATACTTCAATGATGCACACATCAATACGATGTGAGGTCTCGAATTTAGTCACATTCCAGAAGTTCCCATTAATGTAAAGGAAATATAGTAAAATAATACAAACAATAAATGATCAGGTTCATGAAGAACATAAACTGACCGTTGAAGAATTCCCACTAGTTCTCCGTGGTCGCACTTAGGAAGTTTTGTTCTCGATACGTATTTCGACAACTAAGTTGTCATCTTCGGGAGAGAAGAATAACATGTTATAATCAGTTATTTTTTTCTCCCGAAGATGGCAACTTAGTTGTCGAAATACGTATCGAGAACAATACTTGCTAAGCGCGACCACGGAGAATCCCAACCCCCGCTGGTGGGAATTCTTCAACGGTTAGTTTGCTCGCAAACAACGGCTATTTGGAGCTTTTATCTAACTCTAATGAAAAAGGGGACTCATAACTATGAGACGATACTGTGGTCTACAGAAAATAATACTGATCAACAGTTCAGGTCAAAATTTATTTTTTTAAATTTTTAAGCAATATAGGTTATCACCATTAAAATATTATCTAAAAATTTTTTATACTTGTCATCAGAGAAAATGTTATTTTTCAATTTCTTATCTTTTGAATCAAATGCCAATAATCTATTCGATAACTTATCAACACCTGAAGATAAGGTTAGGGCGAGTGAAAGATAAATTTTCCCCCAGAGTTCAATGCAAAAGCACCTCTCATTCTATTGAGATAAGAAGAATATAAACGATATTTTCGCAAACATAAATGAGAAACTTCTATTGTCACCATCACCTTCCGAGTTTTACCCTCTCTCCTCCTCCCGGTTTCCCAACCCGCCTAACACCCCCAAGCAAAATGCGCGACCTCCCCCTCTTCCCCGCCCTAAATCTTTATTTCACGAAACAAAGGAGAGGATAAAAATCGTGAAATGGCGAGGGACGAAAAGAAAAGGCACCCCTGCCTCCCTTATCGACTCCAATGAAGCACCGCAGACACCACGCGGTGTCGCTCTCAATTGTCACCCCGCACTGGTGCCCTCAGGCGGCGGCTGCGAAAAGCTAAGCTCGCGGTGACTTCTCCGCCATTCCTTTGAAAAATCAAACAATCGAAAAATCGCTTCAACTTCTTTTGCCTCTAAGAGAGTGTACAGAAGAGAGGCCTTAAGACCTCGCGTCGAACGGCTGCAATCACTGGCGGCCTTATTTAATTCTATTCTCGTTCCTTCGACACACCATTCTCTCTCAGCGTTCGCCACCTCCCCTTCTCTCCATCCCCCTCGTTATCCACTTGTTAACTCTCATTATCATCCCAAATGGAAGAATGAACGAAAACTTTGTGGATTGTTTTATTCCTTTATTGCTGCGGGGGCGGGAGGAGATGTGCCTCCCCCGTATCCTTACACGCCCTCGGGGAAATGCGCTAACAAACGTCTCTCCGTCAGAAAAAAAAGATTGATAAAAGGATTGCCCTCTGAAGTTGGCGGTGATTCGGTTTATCGTCGCAAATCCCCTTTTTCTTCTCCTGAGACTGAGTAATTCCAAATAAAAGCAAAGGCGCGATTTCTCGCATGCAAACCCTCGTTCTTGTTTTAGCGAAGATAAGATATTGCTCTTTTGTTTTTTTTCGAGAGCAACTTCTTTTATAAATAAATATGCGTAATGGGCTTCAATGCGGTGATGCATCATGAACGCGTATTTGATACGCTTAATTTATTATCGTTGGTTTGCGGAAAATTTCACGAAATTAATCGCCGATTGTTCACTTTGCCTCCCAAGGGCTCATTAAAGAATAATTGGTTAATCAAATAATTTGCTCATTTAACATCGATACTATTTGAGAGAGGCTGTATCTTACAAGCTACTTTATTCCTTCTGTCACATGAAGTACTCAGAAATTTTCCAGGCAAATAGACTTTCATTTAAACCAAATATAATAACAAAATAAGCTTCTGATGATCGATTCAAAACTAGTTTAGTTTGGAGAAGTTATAGAAAATGGATAAAAATACTGTGATATCTTCAGCACTACGGAATGTAGCAGATTGATGGCAATTTCATGAAAAGAATCTAAGACAAATGAGAAGAATGAAAGAGATTTCCCATCTAGCACCGAATAGTAGATACGACAACTCTATTTTCAGATCTTCAGATATATTTCTATTGCAATACAATAACGACAGATATTTTAGGATGTGCTTATAAAATAGTTACTAGCGATATATCGAACGGCACACGTTGGAGGAAGGCTGCGTTTTAAAAGTAACCTTTTTGCCTCTGCCAAACGTAATGCTCTGTAACTTTTCAGAGAAGGAACAAATAGATAGGGCTTGTGTTGGAGTTCTTCTCACGCATTAGCGCTAGTGAAAACTTAAATTTCATGCATATCAATACGATATTCTCAGTAATAACCTATGTCTACACTTTGTATCATTATGCGTTTTAATGAAATATTTTATTCCCATTATGTTTATGTATGTCTGTTTTGGCGAAAATTGAGGAAAATTACTTTATGTCGCATTACTTTCTTCCTAGCTATAGAATACATAATTGTCTTAAACGAACCGAAAAAAACTTGAGTAGAGGCATTTTCATCGTCATGGAAGATAGCAAAACATAAGTAGGAAATTCATTTATAAATGATTATAAACTAAGAAAAATAACCTGATTATAACGCACATAAAATAGACTAACTCGAGTTATGGAATATTAATCGAACGCAAAGTTAGTAATGTACATGTATTTTCAATGAATTCCTTTAAAATAATAATATCAGTAAAAAATTATATTTTTGTGTTAATTTAAGGTGGTCCAATTTCTGATTCAGCTTCGGATGTCAAAAGTGACCACATTTCATCCTATTAGCCGTTTTAATCGCGTAAAAATTCGTTTTCCAAAGGAATTTATTGCGCAATGTATGTAAAGATGTGGCCCACTTTCCTCCGTTGTAAATTTCGACGGCTTATCTTTCCCGCCATTCATTCCAACCCCTTGGAAAAAAGTCATTCAATCCAGCGATTAAAACAATCTATTCCTCGACTCTTCCATACATCCGCCGAACGTGATAGCGAGAGTAACGCAAAATAAAACCTCGAGACCGTATAGATCCCGTTTTCGATTTGTGTCCTTATTTAATGACGTCACTTCTCCAATCGAATCTCGGGATTCGAGGGAAAAAACGAAAACCTTTCCCTTGCATCACACTGATCTCTTTCTCTCTCTCTGCGCATACCGAATTGTAAAACCGACAAATACTAGCGGTTTGGAACTTTGCAGAACGTATTCGCTGGGGATTTTTAATTGCTGCCGCATTCATGCATCCTTTGTTTTTCGTGATTTTCTTTCGCTCCCTCACTACACCCTATCCTTTTTTCTCCTTTTCTCCCTTTTTCATCGTAGCTCCGGGGGACTGATATGTCATTATATGGCTTGATGATGTGGTTGGTGGTTGATTTTTTGTGCCATGCTGCAGTTCTCCTTTTTTGTTTCGTTGGGGATACCGGAGGGAATGCCGCTCGAGAAGAATTTTGGATTTTACCCGTCACAATTACGCAAGAGCGTAGGAAACAAGAGCTTCAAGTTTTTCTCCGCTTCCTCGATTGCAAAAAAGGAAAGATACTGTGGAGAAGTGAGAGCAGCGTGCTCCGGTAAAAAACTCAACAAATTCGGCTCTCTGTGCCTAATATAGATTTATCGGCCACGGGATTCCTTATCCTATGGATTCCGATGAAGTTCATCCTGACGCATTACGTATTTTGTGTGAATGTAGGTATGTAGTACGTTTACTGTAACATTTTCATATCGCTTAGTGAAGTTGTTAATGTCGACTCTTAAGAAATTTCTGCAAAACCACACCAAATTAATATTAATAGGCATTCTACCTTTGGATAGGTTCATGCGTCCTCTACCTTATGATACGTAATAATTTCTTTCTAATCTCAACTTCTTTGAACTAAGGGCTCAAATCAAGATTATTTAATAATTTCCAACAAACAAAGGGATCAGTGTCTCAATATTTCTAACGAAGTTATTTCTTCCTTGTACCAAATCAATGAAAAATGAGAAATAATAACAAACTTTGATAATCAGCTAATTTTTATCTTTAGCAAAGATCCTCCAAAAGCGCCTATTGTAAATTGAAAATCCGCATAACAATAGTTTCCGAAGTCTCTCTCAATGCTATACCGTCAATGGCATGCACCTAAGTGGATCCTCTCGAATTTTCAACTCCTCGGATCTCTTTTTCGGGAGGAGCATCCGCCCAAGGAATAAATACGCACACACGCGTGTAGCAGCAACATCATATGCCCTCCGCGTCCCTATGTTTGCTTTTTTTTTCAGGGGGTCCTCTGCGGACGACGTGAGGCCACTTTACTCGCGTGGATGGAGTAGGTGTCCCAATAAAGAGAGAGGCACGAACTTTTAAAGCTCACGGATGAAAAAGTTTTGAAGAGGACGAACCTGCGCACTGACATATTTGGATTCGTTGTGTTTAAGCGCGTTTGTTTGAAAAGGGACCCTCTTCTAAGGAAAATAAATGAGTAACCGAAGGGTCGAATTTTTCGGGATTGAATCATAAAAATACGTGACTGAGATTATCTTTCCATGGAGAACTGCTGTGGTTTCAATGGCAATGAAGTTTCTTTTGGATTCGTTTCATGCCCCCTCTAGTTAAAAGAATCGGTTTAAATCATAGTACCCATCTAATAAGTTCCCACAATAGTTAAATGTCTCGATAATTGTATCTACTCGTCCCTTACCACGTGCCGATCAGCGTTTTCAAGGATGAGAATGTTTTAACTCCAGGTGTTCTGACCTAACATTGTTGAACGCCTTCTATAACAAATCAAAAACCTTCTTCGTATTTTCCTCAGAATTTATTAAACGCGACCGGTTTCGAGCAAGAATTGATTTGATTTTGGTACGAATATAGATTTAGATATTTAAATATTTTAATACAACGCTGTTTCAGTTGCTTCACAGCTTGCCGAAATTTTTATGAATCCGGGATAAATCTTGCTACATATGCGAATAATCTAAATTTGTCTCCATATCGACAACGCCTTCGCTGGAAGAGAATTCTTGTGATATGAAAGATCAATTTTTTTAAGGATATCAACCAAGAAAATGGATTCAATTTTCTAACCAGTTTCATTACTCTTCCTGCTAATCAAACTGGAAAATCTCTCCCATATTTCTTTATTCAAAATCATCAATGTTCATCATTAAGTTATGAAATATTAACTCAAACAGCAATTAGCATAATAGTTAGTCTTTCATATCGTAGTAGTACGTTAAATGTGCTTCGAAAGCTAAGGTCATTTCGCACATGAGCCCCCAACAGGATTCGAACCGAAAACTGCTTTCACCGAAGTCGATCGCGTTACCCAGATGGCTCTCCGGGTCCCACAGTCTTTCATATGCCTGCTATGAGATGTATCGCGATCCCAATAAAAAGCAATATATTAGAATGACTAATCGAAAGTGATCGCAACTTCCATATCGATGACCAACGTTTTTCTTTTTCGAGTCGCTACTGTATGACAAACAATGTCAATTTTTCAAACCCTGATAACATTGCTTTATTTTTACAGCGAATGCAAGCTGTCCATATTGGTCATTGCTGAACTCTGACCTAGATATCCCATCGCCCCGAAAGCACTCTCACCCCAGTGCCCGTTCCATGATTGAATTCCGTGCGATTTCCCCTTTCCATCTGCCGAAACCCTGACGCAACTCCCAGATCTAATCTCAAGAGCGAATCCATTCAAATACTGATGGATGATGGGTATGTTTAGTGGGCGTGGTCAATACATTGCCGAGTGAACCTGTTTTCCCATATCTTCTGTCGAAAGATTTTAGTTATCACCCAACACAAAGATAGAAGGCGAAAATCATTTGTAGAATCCATCAAGAAATTGAAATAAAGAACTGAAATTAAAGTGCAGCTTTTATAAATGATAATTACGAGTAAAACTCATTATTTCTAATCCAAAAGCAATTTCTTACTGGTCTTACGTAAATGATCAGGTAATTTTCAATATTTTCTATTTATAATTCCATTAGATTTTACTTGATATACTTAGAAATAATACTTTGGTTGAGAGTGTAAATTTATTTTTATTTAAATTGTTAATGATGACGTCTCTATTCTGGAATTAAAGTGCGAAAAATACTTTCTATAAGTACCAAGATTTCCACCTGGTTTTCAATAATTTTTTTCAATAGCTCACATAGTTTAAAATTTAAGAAATAAAAGTAGCTCAAGAAGCATAAAATAAAGCGAAATCCTTCTTATTCGGGCAGATTTTTCTTCACTTCATCATTCTGTTTGTTATAAGACTCTATTGCAGAGTTATTTCTTTGTATTGACTTCTGTTTTCCTTCTATTTGAAGAATAATAGCCTTGTACCAAATTATAAGTGATTGCGTATTGACAGCGCTTTAATTGTGTATGGCTTTTAGAGGACATACGCCAAAGGGTTTTAAAACCCTGACTTCGATTTAATTTTGAAAACATCGATCAGAGAATTTCTTTCATTTAACAACAATAACTTAAATTCTATTCTTCAAAAACTCGTATTTTTATAATATTGTAGTACTAGTATTTTTTTAAAGTTCTTCGAAAACTAAGGTCTTTTTGGGCGTAAGGGCCCGCTCCGGGAATCGAGCCCGGGACCGCTTTCACCAAAGGCAAAGGTCCCGGGTTCGCAACCCTATGGTTATCCGCGAACCCCATTTGTAATATTTTTGTTGATATTTGGTAAGAAAAACTTCATGAAATATTGGAAAAAATACTGAAGTTATGATCGATGTATACATACCGATATTTCACCAGTACTGCAGTGTACAATGTATGTATGAAGGCAATGGTTCCGATAGTCACTCTTTTCCACCATCACACCATCCATCCATCAGAAACCGGTGACTACCTGTGGTTAGATTTCTAGCGGTTTGCTAAAATTTCGTCCCTTTTCGAAATTCCTCCCCGCGTTAAAAATTTATAAAATAAAATTCGCTCGTCCGGATTCGTCCTTTTTCATTCGGAAAGCGCGCAACTTTTTTTATCGAGTGATTGATTCCATAATGGGAGAGAAGGCTGCGGGGAACGGTTCTTTATTCTCTCATACCAGTGGCTCCCTCCCTCTTGGGCGTTTATGAGGGTGGGCGGAGAGAATTGGAACTACAAGGGGAAGGGAGATTAGGGGGGATGCAGAGGAGAATGTGGAAATGGATTGGGTAGAAGTGTGAGGGAGAGAGAGATCAAGAGAAAAAGAGAAGAATTAACTCAATTCTCCGCCCGAGAAGCAACTAGATTTTTATTCGAAGCGTCTCCGCACACCCATCAGCCGTTTTCACTTACTTAATGACATTATCTCCCTTTTTGAGTCCAGAGAAAGGAGAAGAGAAAAACAGTGGAAACAATCGTCTCGGTTTACGTTTATGCGCTGCAGACGTCGCAGTATGCATAATGAAAAGTCGAAGTTCGACATCGTGCTTTCTTAATTGGGTCTAGCTGATGTTAATTACGAATTATATAATTCTCGACCATTGGAAGGTTGATGACCGGAAATAAACACTTGAGGGTCCAGATAATGTTGCTGCGAGACTGGGACATTTATCTACATCGAGGTTGAAAAATCCGGGACGTAACCAGGTACCTAAAATAAGTGTGACCCAGTCATCAACATCAAAATTTCAGATAAGAAATGTCAGAAGTTAAAATGTTTATAAATTTCAATTTTGTGGAACGTAGAAAGATAAAGATATATTGTAATCCATACGGATAATATTTCTAATAGAGAAATCCGTAACAATTAGGTGGTTTTTACTTCCCGAAGTGCATTTACGGGACAGACGAATAGGTTAAAAACCTGGACATCCTATTCAATACGTATTTTTTATCTTAGCACCACTTAGCGTAGTTGTATCAGCTGTTAAATTTCTTGTTTATGAAAAGGAAAACTAGCGTAGTCTAAATTTTATCAGGAATGATTTGCTTTGATGATAAAATAGCACGAAACTGTATTTTACAAAAGATTTTCTGGAATTCGAATCAATTCTTCCATTTTTTGCTGTAAATTTGACCAACAATTCAAGCAATTTATTTTCTAACGCAGGATAAGAAATCTTAAGAGTATGCAATGATCACATATGAAGGTAATATTTTTATTTAAGTCACCATCTACAGCTATTCTCCCAAATAGATGAAGGTAAATCTTAACAGATGCTCATCAATGTTTGGAACAATAATTTAACGAGTATTCTTAGCACAAAAATTTTAATATCCGTGTATCCACTGTTTATATTGTACATAGCTTCATTCTTTTAAGATTCCATTTTAAACTTTACTTCCAGAAGCTTTATTATTAGACATTGCATAATATTTCTTGAAATAAAGCGAAATGTAAGTCTGTTTAAGCAAGACGTGATTATTTCTGGTTTTAAATGGTGAATCCACTGTTTCTATTGTTCATAGCCTAACTGTTTTATGATCCCATGAAGTTCTATAATTATATCATGTATAATATTCATTTCATAGAAGCGAAAATTCGTCTATTTAAATACGTATTAATTATTTTTGGTGTAAATGGTATTGTATTTCAAATATAATTTATTTAATTTCAATGAATTCTATTGCCAAAATTGCAAAATGATTTGATCGCGAGATGACTTTTCCTCAACATCTCCTGTCACACGTCCAAAAGCACTCACGCATAGGCGTCTTCTTGACCATCGCTTTGGCATATTCTCGTCATATTTTCGCAAAATTCTTCCCTCTTGCGTCCGAATAACTTCAAGATTGGAAGCCATCGCTTCCCGTAGTCGTATCTCCACCGAAAAAACGTACCTCGTCCTTCCCTGGAAAAGAAAAATTCGGGGAAGAAGTTTGCGTCGAAAATTTAGAGGAAATAAATGAGGGAGGGTGCGAAGGAAGATGAGGGAGGAAGAGTTATAAAAATAATGAAACTCCAAGAGAGGTGGAATGAATGGGAAGGAGCAAGACGGAGGAGGAGAGAAATTGGCAATAATTTGTAGTGCGCAGAAGTCGGTGTGGGAAAAAGGAGGGTTCGAGAGGTATGGCGAGAGGGAAGGGAAGAGAGCGGTGGAAGGAAGATGGAACTCTGCACTTCCTCCATCGTTTGGATTTGAAGAAAGCATCGAAGGACTTATATAATGATTACGGTAACCGCGAAAAAAAACGACCGCTTAGCGCCGCTTTCGATCGATGATTTGTTGAAAAGAAAAGTCGAAAATTCGTCTTTCTACTCGTTAACAAAGATGAGAAGATTAATTATTTACCCTGATTATTAGTGCTGCAAGAATAAAGGCTGAGAATGTCAGGTGGAAAGGATGGTGAATGGAAGGTGGAAGAAATTCTTTGGCTTATCAAAGGAACGCGAGTGTTAAATGCGGAGAACCACCATCGAAATTTTCGTTTGCATATAAGAATTCCTTAAGGAAAGTTTATCATTCTTTGAACAGAAACAAGAAAAAATCGTGGTATGTGATTATTCATTAGTTCAAACTCACATTTTAATTAGAGCAGAGTTTCCCAAACTATTCCTCTGACGGTTTCCCTGAACAATTCAACCCTGAGATTTCGACGGAACCCGAGTTTACCTTGTAGTGTCGATAGTTGTCTGTAATAAATAAATTATTTAAGTTAAATTTAAGAAATCAGTAAAAGCACCATATACTCGCAAAAGAAGGCTATGATTTTTAAACGTTTTGACTGTATCTAAAACTGAAATTCATTCGACGCATCGCTTTTCAAAATATATCGCTGAGTACCAGCGTTCTACGGAGCGGTTCGGCATTCGGTGTACGGTTTGGAGACCCTAAACTGGGTATTTAAATATAGACAATATGTCTAAAAGATGCAGCAAAAGTTTTCAAAAATATTTGATTCGACTTGAGGAATTTGATTTCAGATATAGATCTTTAACTTTAAAAGAAATCATTTGTGGATATTATATTGTAAGTACGTGCGGACGTATGGGACAGTGTAGTACTTTACCACCATATACTGTCAATTAAATAATTAATTCAAAATTTTTTCGTTTCTTCAATGTAATGAGAGAGAATATTATTGCCTTAAACTTAATGTTACAATTCCATACAGAATCCCACTGAAAGAAAGCAGTCAAGTTGTGAAGGGGCGAGAGTGACCAAAGGTAAAGAACGAGGAATTGACAAAAAAATGGGATGAAAGACGGAAAATAGAAAAAGATGTAATAGATGAAAAGATGAATGAAGTGGTTTAATATTTAGACGGGAGGAAGGTTAGGGAGAGTAACGAAATGAAATAGAATGTGTCGACATTTCGATCTCACTCAGTTGGAGACAAGGGAGGCATTTACCTTCTCCCCTATCATTCGACGTGGCTCCAATCTTCTCGACTTATATCTCGATTGAACGTTCCGTCGTGGCATCGTTTGGCTTCTTGATTGCGACGGAACTCCAAATAAGTTTCCAGGGGTTCCAGCACAGTGGCGACTTCCTGTTTTAAAATCTTATCGTTGAATTTTCATTTTCCTCTTACAACGTATTCCCACATTTTATTCTCGCGATATCTACCCCTCCAATATGAGAAGCTATAAAATATGACCAAGTTGCAAGCGTCATTTCTTTATGAAAATATCATTTCTTGTATTCTGAGTTTAGCTGGTAATTTCTTGCTCTCTTCCGCTTCCACTGTACGGATATTTTTTGAGGAACAGCAGAGAACATTAAATTTCCTTTTTGATATTTATTAATCATTAATCAGCTACCATTTTTGTGGCAGCAGTGAGATATAATTTCGTAATGTTATATAGATCTCCTGTATCCAAGGAAAACTCATGGCAATAGTATCAATCATAGCTTTTGATAGATTAACTCTATGCAATTTTACTGTATTCTTATTTTTCTCTCACTGTGATGACTTTTATTTGAATAAACGCTCCATAAGAGAAATAATGCTGATACAAATTTGCATTAAATTACGCACGAACTTTAACAGGAAAATTTAAGAGTTTTAGAGCATGTTTCGACCGTCAATTATCTCTCACACTATTGAAAAATCAAAAACAAAAACAGAAAGTGCTTTTATTCGGCAAAATAACGCTAACTTACGTTACGTTCTTTTACGGTTGATGCAATTCTAGATGGAACATCCCATCTTGAAATGAATAAGTCACAAAGAAATCTCCTTACTGAGTGTTGCAAATTTTTCTTTTGAACCGAACTTCTTCCTGAGTAACTCGGCAGGTTCACAAAATTTTCTTGACGTTTTATGGGATGTTAGACCTAAAAATTCTTCCGTTTTTTTCCAGGGAGCATCTTTCCCTCAGCGACATCATACTGGACCAACCCCGGTGCCAATCTTTACTCGAACATCGCTGCCGCGTCCGCGAGCCATTCCATGCCGCACCATCACCACCACCATCATCACCATCCCGGCCACGTGGCATCGCACCTTGGCTCGTATCCCCACTACGCATGACCGGTCCCGCCCGCAGCAGCCGCCGCCGCCGCGGCCGCAGCATCCGCCTCCGTGCCCGCCTCACCCTCCGCTCTGCCCGCCTCGCCCCCAGGCGGAGGCCCTTCTTCGGCCGCTTCGGCCTCTGCCGCCGCCGCCGCTGCAGCCGCCGCGGCCGCAGCAGCTGCCGCGTGGAGTCGCCACTATCGCCGTATAGCCATGTAGCCTCGGTGGACCTCCGGGGAGGGCCCCTCGTCCTTCCTGTCGGAGGAAGGCCACGGCACGCTGGAGGAGAAGGCTCGTTCCAGCGATAGTGTCGGTGAAGGCGCTGAAGAAGATAAATTCGGGGGAAGGGCGTTCGGGAGGTTCTGTCTTTACGGAATCCCCAAAAGCGAAATGTGTGCGGATGAGCGGGATTACGATAGGAACAAAATCGGCGGCAATGTCGAATGAACTCTAAAGAAAGTAAAACGGATGTTCCGATCGTAAAATTAATCTTCGAAAACTGTTCCTTGAGAGGATTGAATACTCCTCGTCATTTATCCGAGTTACAGACGATGTGACGTCATCTAGTCCCCGGAGGTGCTTTCCTCCTGGTTGAGTAGAGGTGGCCTGTGATCCTGTTAGAAATGTTTTGTGCCGCTGCGATCTGATTTACCTGGGAATGGAGGTAATGAAACGATGGAAAGACTTGCTTGGACCTCACAAGTTTCTGTGTAATTATTTTTCGAGTGACGGTCTCCGAGTCCAAGTCGCAAAGGAATCGGCTATGCGGACCACTACGATCCTTGCTATCGTCTTGTGAAACGAGAAACTGTATCGGTTAAAAAAGAAGGACTTAAAAAGCAATCCGCGGAAGGTTTTGTTTCTTTCGAAAGGGTAAGGCGTGCTTCGCCCTTCTCTTTCGTCTCTCTATCTCGTACCTCTTCTTGGAAATCTTTTTCTAACCCCTCGATATCCCCGATGCATGCCCACCGATCAACCGCCCAATCAAATGGATACAGAAAACCAAACTCCCATTAGTGAATGAGAACTGGTGTGCGATGTCTGGTGTCCTGTCGTAGCTAATCTATATGTCTATATCTCATAGGAAAATTGTTTTTCATCCTTTCACGATTTCTGTCTTGAACGCATCCAGTTTTTCTTTCGGCCCGGGTAGGTTCTTAGTGTGGTAATTAACGTGTTCCTGCTCACTTGTTTGCATCTGGGGACGAGGGTTAAAATATATGTTATGTATATATACGTGGGTGAATGCGATTTTATGGTCAGGGGAATTGAAGATTTTAACTCTCCTTCCGGTCGATCGGGAGTGCTTATTATCTTGTTTTGTTGGTGTAAGTAGGCAGCCAAATGGAAAGCCGGAAGAACTTTTGTTTTCTTTACACTGTCTTGAGGATCTTTGCGGTCGTGTAAATGATTTTCCTGCTAATAAGAGTGGCTGTGAATGAGTGAATGTATTTCCGATAGTTTTTGTTTCGCAGAGACATTTTCTTTCTTCTTTGGGTCTTTACACTCCGTTTGAAGAGTTAAGCGCTCTTCAGAAGTTTTCCTAGAGAACACCTTATTTTCTCCTTCGAGAAGTATGAATAAATACCAAAGATTTGGATATCGCTCAAAATTTTGAATTGATATCCATCCCTCGGCAGAATAAATGCCCTCCCAATGTCGTTTATTCTCACGCCAGTGTAAATCTTCCCGTTTCCGTAAACAAATAGCGTAACGAAGATTATTATTTACGTGAGTAATTTAAAAGTCAACTATTTTATCAAAATCTTCTCATTGATATGTAATGGAAAAAATTCTTTCCACCGTTGTAAATAAATTTTCTATGAGAAGTTAATTGTCCTTTCTCCCAATAAGGGAGCCAGTGTTTCCGAATTTTGTGTTTTACAGTATTTTGCTCAGAGCACTTGATTCTAGTCATAACAAGAAAAGTTTATTTTTTATGAAGATTTTGGAATTGAATGTTTTATTTAACCGTTGGAGGCAGCAGTTGTTTCTGAATCCCATGTGGTTTTCGTTTTTCCCAATTTCTGGAATTTAAAGACCTACGTTCTGAAACCATTGAAACCAAGGAAATGGACAAGAAATATCCTTAAAAAGCTGTATTTTTAAGTTACAAAATCTGCATCGATATCTTTTCATTTCAACAGAAGGAATTCAGTTGTTTATTGTAAAATCTTGGAATTAAAATTTCACAGCTTTTGAAATAAATTGTGATATCTTATCTAGTCAGCGGTTGCAATGAATGTGATGCAAGGTCAATTGAGTATGATCCGGAGTTTATAAATCTACGTTAATGGTTTCCTTTCTGAGCTGTTTTTTTCTGCAACGTTAAACTTAACAATTGTGGGAATAACTCGAGGTTATATTGGAAAGTTTTGCGGGAAAGAGTTTCCATATGAAATGAAACTTAAATCATACAATTTCTGTACTTTATTTCATCAAACTGTTTGGTTTCTAATAATAAAATCCTTAAGTGATGGTATGACTATCCTCATTATATTCAATATTGTGGTAGAATAATTTCCAAAATGAACGTGTAAATAGAGACCCTCGTAGAGAAAATCAAAATGGTTGAATCCCGAATGAAAATACTGTCTTTTTATTGCCCAATTCCTCCTGTTACCATGTCAGCGTTCCTCAGAAAATGTGCGTATAATTCATGTACTTGTATTGTAAATGTTATGTAAATGATATTTATCAGAATATTGGTAGAAAAAAAATAAACCAGTCCTGTTGGAGTTTGTAAAAAAGGTGTCCATCATTCGTTGGAAGGGAACTAAGCGAAATAACTAATATGGAAATATAAACAATTTAGTATATTTTAACAGTTGATTTCATCTAAAATATTTATACAGTATCTCATAATGTTTCCATACATGAATTTTGGCTTAGTTTTCTTCAGTTTTAATCTTCCCTTTTTCAGCCGTTTCCACCACTAAATCTAAAATTAAGAATACTACTTTACGCCAGAATTTTCAATAATTTATCTTTTACACCAAGCAACTTGTTAGCCAAAATAGAACTTATGTAAATGTAATGATTTTTTAGCTTTTATATAAATAACTTGAAACTAAACTTTTAATATTAATTTCCAGTAGTTCAATGATTAATGAATTATTTGACTCTTCTACAATCGAAAGGAAGATCTATTTCTTTAATATTATTCCCAAATTTAGGTCGGGTACCTTCAATGGAAACTAAAAAAAACCTCTATTAAATTGAAATGTAACTCTTCAAATGAATGACTATGTAATATGTTCTGACTATTCGAGCTCTTTCAATATAGCATGTAAATGAATGGCAAATGTTGGCCTTATGTATGCTCCAATCCCATATAAATATGGAGAAGTTCAAGATTAAAATTTTAAAAAGAAATCAAAATTAAAATACATATAAGACCCATGAAAACGATTCCCTTTTAATAATTCTTTTGAATGAAATCATAAGAACTGATCGCTGAAATTCAATTCTGGGACGAAGAAATGAAAACAATTGCAAGAGCACAGGAGAAAAGAGTATCGCATCAAAAGTTAATGGAACGATGAGAGGAATTTTTAGATAGCAGAAGAAATGGTCCACGGAAATACACTTCTGAAAAAAATCGACTCTTCGCTGATGTAATAAATGAAGAACCATGCGTCGGATAATTTGCGATTGATAATAGAGCCACATCGAAATCGTACGGATATGTTTGTCTTTTGAGACATTATTACTAATAATTATTATTAATATATGAAAATAAACGTTCATATCCTTCGAATAGACCCCTTCCGTGTAAGAACAAACATACATCTAACTTCTCAAGAGACAAACCGTTCGTTTTTTACGTCTCGCAGCATTTACGAGCGGATTCAATGGCGCGTTTCGGTTCAAATCTCATAAATTACTTCGAAGTAGTCTCCCTCATTTTCGCCGCCAAGTTTTTTCTACATTTGCATTTCCCGCGATTAGCATCGGACCCGTACATAAGACAATCGGAATAATTGTCGCAGGCGCTGCGGGGACCCTCCACAGCGTCTCCCCCGCCGCGGAATATTCATGCAGGGCTCTTCCCCCTTTTGGGCGCTGAAGGAAAAAATCACACGCCGTCCGCATTAAATCGCATTGTTTCTTTGCACTCTTCAACGAGAGACCCTCGCAATGGCGTGTACGCCTCTAAGCTTTAAATCCCGATCCCGAAACTCTCTCCCCCCTTCTGACCCATTCTCTCTCTCTCCTTTAGCTCTTTACTTCCTTCCTTCCTCTGTACATCTAATCCAGAGCACTTATGCCCGCAACAGTAAAGCGATGCTCCGTTTTCAAATGGACTTGCCGGATACGAGTCACGTGGGATATATTTCTCTCTTTCTCTCTTTGATGGCGATCCTTTGAAGCCCCACGCCCACCTTCCGCAATACTCCTAGACTCGCCCTCCGCTCCTCTTTTGTCTTTAGCGGCGCAGGAGCCATTCAGGCGTCTTATCCACGCCGTGTCTCATCCGTGAAGTCGGGACCTTTCGTCGGGATTTCCTGTTGCGACGTCCTGAAGGGCCTTTTGAGTCACCTGCCAAGAGGAGGTCTGCGGGCTTTTGGTAAATAGTTTGAGCGGAGACCCGTTCGTAATTTTAGCAGCGCACCTAACTCATGTGCTGGAGTTAGGGTCACAGGGATTCCACTGTATGAGACGGGTCACTGGGGCTGCTGTAAATGATGGCCGTAGGAAGGCGAGGCCGGCAGCGGGTAACAAAGGCAAAACCTGATTTATTTGCGTTCTTATCCACTTGTTCCTGTTTCCGAGCTACCTCTTGTGAAGGGGTACTCGTCGTAAATGTTAAAGTTACCTGTGTCAATATCGGTTGGGGTCCGAAGGTTTACTTTTCTGTGGGTCGACTCCGAGGAATATTAGAAAATCGGGAGGATGAAGTAGGAGGGATTATTGTGATGCTGTGTACTCCTAGTGCCCGTATTTCACCAATATTAGAATGATGGATATTAAACCCACGGAGAGAATTAAATCCCTATTCCTCAGCTGCAATACTTCTACCGATAATGTACTCTAACCTTAAATTTTTCTTAGTACGAAGAGCGTTAGATTTAGTGAAATAAATAATCATAAGAAATATTATTTTATTTGCTGGTTTATAGCCGGAGGCAAGCATACCGGATACTTTTGCATTTCACCGTACTGTTCGTTGCCAAACTTTCTTTGTCGCAGTGATGACAAATATCATGGAAACGGAATGGTGTCTAACGAATGAAAAATCAAAATTTATTTTTTTAGATATGACAGATGCCGGGAAAACGCCTAAAATTTTCAGTTTTAGAAAACATATATGAATTAGATCAAAAGTAATAAAGATAATTAATCCTAGCCTGATTTCCAATTTATAGAAAATGAAGTATAATGCAAAGCAGTCAATGGAATTTCACTCGGCCCTATTTTGATTCTTTCAGATATTTTTATTTTATTTGATTTCTGATTTAAAATTAGTTCCCCACTTTCTTACACACTGAACGAAAGAACGTTCAGAGTCAAACTTAATTGAATGCCCATTTTTTCCAGTTAAATACTGCTCATTTTCTCCTTCACGGTGTAAAGGCGATGAAAAAGCCAGGCCACTATTCCATTCGCGAACACTTCTAGACGAAAGCAAAGACAATAAATTATTAAAAGAATTAAACTTGCTCAGTATTTCTAGTTCTTTGGAGTTTTGTTAAATGCGCAGAGCAAAAGTTGTTTTACAACTGATAAGCATCCAATAAGAAAGGATAGGAAGAATAGATAAAAAAATCTTCTCATTTTACGTTGGAGAATAATTTTGCAATGATCACGCTCGTCTTACCTGCTTTTCAGTTACAAGTAACCTAAACTGAGAATAGTATCAACAAGATTTTGAAAAAAAATTAATTAAATATTAGCTCTTGTATTTGAATTAATTGGAAGTAATTTGCAAGGCTTGTCCATCGAAGACATATTTCAGCTTTTCAAATCATTTTTAAAATTGCAGTTTCAACTCTTAAATATTTGAAACTAACAACATTTGAAAGTATTGTTCTATAAAAGGGGTTTTGTGGATCTCATTGTTTTATAGTGAGATTTAACTCGTCGGTAAATTGTGAAAGCGACCGTTCACTGCAGTTTATGAATATTCCGAATAAATCAAATCTTCACTAAATTCTATTTTCAGTACCATAGCTTTTTCCATAATATTCATTTTATTTCATATTTTTTCATTTTTTTGTTCATATTTTGTTCATATTTGTTTCATATTTTATTTCATCAGGAAATTTTAAATTCCTTTTTAAGGAACCATCCAAGAGAGTCACTCGTTAATATTGATTAACTCATCATTATCCTGGCTTTCGCAAAGGACTTTGGACCAGCTTTTACGAACACAAACCCCCATTGAACTGCATCATCAATGATTTTAGTTGTACTTAATGATAAAGAATCAAAATTTTTTAAACTCGAATTCGTGTTGTGTATCATTTTACAAGAAAGATTAAAGAGAAATGTCAGCGCCATTTATGTCGTTGTTAATAACTTGAGCAATCCATGATCCTAATCAGATCATAAAAGATTGTTTACTTAACTGACATATAAATGTATATGTAAATCCATTAAACATCGTTTTAAACTTGGAAGATCTTAAAATGTAATGCTTTTTCGGAAATCGGATGGTTGCGATGAAACATACAAAATTATAATGGTATGGAAATGTGACTTCATTTACATAATCTGAAAACGAAATTTTTATTTCTCTATGTACTTTGATTGGATATTGGATTTGATTGGATTGACGTTTTTGTGCTGTCAATACTTAAATATTTTGAAAGCTAATTCTTGACGTGAATATCCGTAGGATTTTATCCCTGAGCGCCGAGGATGAATATCAAGTTTAATCAATGAAATGCTTGCAAAACCAATGTAGAATTTTTTGATAAATAAAACCTTCTGTCGGTTATTAATACGTATATGCATGTATTTTCCTCTTGGTTTTATAATTGTTTAAACTTGAGAAAAGTACCACTGAAAGTTATACTGCTTGACAAATACTTTGGGACCTCGACTCACGAACCACTTTACATACGAT
This sequence comes from Ladona fulva, assembly GCA_000376725.2. NCBI lineage: Eukaryota > Metazoa > Arthropoda > Insecta > Odonata > Libellulidae > Ladona > Ladona fulva. Next base: position 1,207,894 of record KZ308247.1, read on the forward strand.
CTCTTCGAGTAACGAACTAATTTCTTACTCCATTTTGACGACAACGATCTTAATATTGAGAGGCGAACCAAAAAACCCGAAAAGATATTATGGAAAATTGGGTTTAGGATTCAATTTTTTCGAGATGCGAACTTCGAACCGGAACGAATTAAGTTCGTTAGGTACCGTTACATATTTATAATTTGAAATAGATTGAATTTTAACATGTTAACATGTGTTATTGTAATTTAGTCATCATTTTAGTATATTATTAAAGTAAGCTAATATATAGCGGTGTTTCATATCGTTTGGATAAGGCCTGGGGCTTGAAACCACCCTCATAGTTACGAATCATCTCCTCTGTTGGCTGAACTCTTCAAGCTTTGGCAATCGAACGACGTACGGTGCGTGCGGCAGAAACACAGGGCGAGAAGTCCCCTCGCGCGATTCGATCACGATAATAATAATAATAAAAGTAAAGGCGAAGTCAAAATCCCTCCCCATTATATCGCGGTCGGAATTCTTTGTCCTCATTAAAAAAGGAAGAGGAAGAAGAAAGAATGAGTTTTTAGGGTCCGTGAAAAATCGAGAGAGTTTGAATGGGTTGGGCAAAACTGTAGGGACGGGGTGAGAGAGAGGCGGTCTTCCAGAACCAATGGCTCCCTTAAAAGAGAAGGCGGAGGGATTTAGGGGACGTCTAAGATTGGGTGCAAATGGGGAAGGAAATTTTTATTTTTCCAAAGGAGTAATTTTTCACGGCTCCTCCCCTTTGATTTTTTTTTCGAGCGGGAATAAATGTCCCGTTAATGAATCCCTCTCGGTCCATGTCACATGGTTAGGCCCTACGTGAGTTTTGTTCGATATTCTCCCTCTTTAGTCCTTCGGAATGCGTCTTGCATGGGGAAGATGGTCGGATTAGGTTTCTTGAAAGGAACTCGGAAGAAGCTCTGGAATGGGCTCGAGATTTAATTAATATACCTACACCTTTTATCGTCTAATGAAATACATGGCATAAAATAATTGATGTTGTGGAAAGGTTCCCTTTGGTGCGTAAAGACTGAAATTATAAAGAATAGTTTAACCTGACCAATAGAAGACAATTTAGAAATATCTCTCTTGCGAAGTATCAGAACATCTTCGTAAAACTATGGACGTATTAAAAAATATCTCAGAGAGTGATATGGTTTACCTTTTCAGGCTAAAAATCTTCGAAAATTTTCTACCGGGTGATAGGCAAAAAAAGAAGGGTAGTCCTTAAAAATATATGTGGATTTTTTAAAATTTCCTGAAATGAAAATCACGTGATTGATAAATAGGTTACATGGTAAACATTCAAATTTAGCATTCGTTAGTTTAAATTTGGAAGATTTAGTCAAGGTTTCTTTAACAGCTACTAGAAATAATTATTAGTTGAAGTTTACTGTGGTCTCCGAATAGCCATGTGCGCAATGCATTCGACTTTGGTGAGGGTTTAAATACTACATAGTTTTTTTCAGTTCAATTACTATCATCAAACTTTTATAGTTACTTATTATTGGTAGATCTGCATATATTCCAGCAGAAACAGGCGTAGCCTAGAAAGACTGTTGGGAGATATAGAATCGTTATTTAACATTACTGCATTCTTGAAATATTATGCAGGATCTGATGTACGACGTACTTTTATTGCATTTTTTCGTAACTTTGAAAGTTTAAGATAAAGGAATGCACTAAACCTAAGACGATGGGTATGGGAGATCACTTTAAGAATTCTTCGGACAGCATTTAACGTCCACTCCGCATTTCAGTGATATTTACAATATGTTTAGAGTTACATTTTTGGAGGATTGATTTCAATCAAAAGTTGCATTTACATTTCTACCCCGTGGGCTGCAGCTTTCATTCAAGCTACTGAGTGCTAAGAGTCACGTATATCAAACTTTTAGGAAAAATCTAATTTCTTAGGAGGAGAGGGTGAGCAAAAATGGTAAGGGGGTACATACAGCCAGTAAGCCACTGGTTAAATAATCTGGTGTTTATCATCTAAGTCATGCAAAGGCGTGGTTTAAAATTTAATTATTATTTTTATACAGCTGTATCTAATAAAGCAAACTCTCTACCCTTTTCGATATTGCCATGGTGATTCATGGAGAGAAATCTTCATCCTATCGAACGGTTACAGCAGGATGTTGTTTTAAGAAGCATTTCCAACGAACTAACATATTTCTTTCCACAAGCCTCGGGAAAAATTTTTTCTCGAACCATCAGCTTATTTGCTGTATCTCTATGACTTTTCCTAAGCTCTATGTAAAGATAGCAGATCCATAGTAGAGTTATGATAGATCATCCCAACGAAATTTTAGTACGGATTTATTATAAATGAATAAATAAATAGAATACATCGTGATTGGGAAATACATCTCGAAAGAATAGTCTTATAGTTGTTTCAATGTTGAAAGATAAAGTGATTGAAACAGAGATTGGCCCAAATAATAAAAAAGGCCGAAGCAAGACAATTTGGACCTAAGTCATTCGGTGTTATGGAACAAAATCTATATTTCCTTTTAATCTTTATAATCATGTTGACGGAAAACCAACGTATTTTTATGAAAATAGTTTATTTTTAATATAATTGTAAAATCTTGTTATTTAATATTTGGGCGTACAGCTTTATTAAATTTTTTATCGTTTTTTTTCTAATTAATTAAGTCTCATTGCTGATTCATGCAAACTCTTCAATGGTAACTTGCTGATGGCAAGGTATTTTTTGGAAAGGATGTTGTTACATTATTTATAATTATAAATGTATTTCTTGTCCTTACTCCGCTCATTGATTGCTATATCTCTTTCTTTAGTCATCTTTGAATATTTTCCACCCATCTCCACCTAGGACTTCAGGCTTCCCTTTTCCATTCGATTTAGGCGCCGGAATTTGTTTCAGTGATGGGCATTCATACCATTGTAGTGCATAATTATTAATAATCAGTATTAGCTGTCATTAATATGAGTATTATTTTATTCCATATTCAAGCTGTGCATCCAGCCCTGCCCGTGCCGTCTTAGTTTCTGATTTTGTATTACCTAATAAAATATTAAGTGCATTAAAGATTAAGCATAGCTTTCGTGGGCTATTTTTATTAATAACGAATAAATAGGGAAACGGCTGGTGAATGTGCAATTACGCAAGCTTATGCCTATCCGAATTAGCGGCCGGAAAGTTAGATTTCTTTAGTTCCCTTGCGGATTACTGTAATGAATTCACGTATTTGACGTAGTACTGATTAGCGAAGTACTTGACAGACAGAATCTAGATATAACCTCTCAGCCAACGCCTATTAAGTTCACTCTTAACCAGCATTTAGCACCTCATATTCCTATGGCTTCTCTACCCCTTTCCTTTCCTCTGCTGCGTTTCCTCCTCTTCTCAGCTCCATTTCCACTTAGAGAGTGTGGGTCCGCCTCGCCTATTGATTGGCTGAGGAAAGTGTGAAGTGCCTCTCTCTTCACTCTTCCTTCTCTCGCCATTCTTCTGCTCGATTCGTCCTTTCCATCAGGAGAATGCACTCGCAAGAATCCTTCAAAGACTTCCCTCCCTTTTTCATTCCAACCTCTTTTCCTTCCTCCGTCACTCTGACGCCTCTTCCACGTCCTCTCTACATCTTGCCTTCCTATTTTTTATTCTTTACCGTCTTCGTATTCCTCTTGTTCTCCTTGCTTTTTGCGATCCTTTTCATCACTTAGCATTTACTCTTTTATCATTATTTATACAATAAATTTCCTAGTCTGTGAATTAAATTTATTACAAATCAATTAATTTAATGAAAATAACCTACACCAATATATATTCCAATACTTCGTTTGTTCGTTACACCGAATCGTAGAAACACCTCAAAATAAGTACTTCTCACATCTAACCTCACAGAGGAATATTTCAAAATTTATAAGCATCTTCCCGTTCACCATTTCAAAAAATATTTAACTGCTAACACAATATTACGAATTTATTAACCGCTTATTTAATCAAGAAATAACATGCGATTCGATTACAAATTCAATTACAAATCCTACGGTTGATTTATAATTTTGCATTGAACAAATTTTCGGATCTCTGTTTTGATATTTCATATCTTAATGCATGGAATATTTTTCATTTATCATTTGGCACCATATAGAAGGCAATTAATCTTTCATTTTTTTTTCTCGGTCTTCTTTACAGTTATGATAACGTAATAGCTACCGTGGTACGAGTGATGCTGAATAATGGCATTAATCTTGGCTAATCGTTAGAGAATACTCAGAAAAGTTATGCATATAGTCATTATATTGCGAAAGCGAGGACTTTTTCCACTTAAGGTAATCTGGCTCAAGGGAAAACCACCTCACTCCGCATCTTGCCTAGACACCTCATCCTCTCTTAGAAGCTTATTAAAGTTAACCGTGAATGGGTTAGGAATCCAACCAGCCTTCATGCAGATAACTGTATAGACGACATATTTACGTCAATACTTGCTTCGCTGCTTTTAGACGATAATTACTTGTACTCCAATGCAGCCCCTCATCACACATAACATAATAATTTTTAACGCGCTGCTCATCATCCGTACCTAAAATTTACCTCAAACTCTATCGCACAATTTACCTTAGAGTATCCCGAGGATAAATAGCTGTACTTATTGGGTAAAATAATGCACGTAATATTTCCAAGGAGGGAAGAATTGAATAACATGTAATAAAAACGAAAAAAGGCACCCATTAAATCCCTCCATTTCCTCGCCTTCCATATGTTTCCTAACGCCTTTCTTCTCCTCCTCCGGTTCTTTACTTCTTAAGAGCTTATCGCCTCACTTTTAAAGCGACCACTCGTCGCTAAGGAACACACTACCCCTTTTTACGCCGCAACCTATATTTATCGGTAAAGCATTACACATACCACTCGCCCCACCACTTTCTTTTGTTTCCCGCGATTGTTAAGGCTGCCAGCGCCAGCTCGCGAGAGACAGAAGGAAAGAGGCGGAGTGGGAGAGATCTCTCTCTAATGGTAAAAGCGCCATTTTCTTCCTCCCCCTCGCCGTTCTAATTACAAGGGATTATTACACCATGGCTGAAGAAAATGGGGCTCGTCAGTGACGTCACTCGAAGGGGACGAATTGGCGCCGGGGTTGCGAGTGTCACAGGGGAAAAGGGGGGGCAATCGGGGAGAGTAGAGGAAGTGTGCTCGAGGTTGAAGGAAGGAAGGGCTCCTCCCCAGTCGAGCTGAAAAATATTATAAATGCCCTTCCCTTTGCAATTCTTCCTGTTTCGCATCCCACTGAATCCAGATACCAAGAAAAGGAATATGACGGCTTTCCTTTGACTCGAGAAGCTCGTCGGTGAACCAGGAAATTATAATATCGTCGGAATCGCTTAATACCTTAGGTACGGAAGATTGCTGCTCGTGACGTATCTCCATCTGAGTGTCAGATTTGATCGTATCTTTCTCGTTTACTACACATTATTAGAACTTTTCGAAAATATTTGTAATTTCGCCTAGAATGAGAAGGCTGAGTTATGGCCATCATTGAAATAAATTCACCTTGAAGAATTAGATTATTAGTAAAATAGATTTTTGGATACTAACCTGAAAAATTTACCTGAAATTGGGTTTTTAGAAACTGAGCGAATACTTATCACGTTACAAAGAAATAATCGCTAAAACAGATAGTTACTTCTGGTCGTTCTTTCCGAATAACATCAGAGAATCTAATAGAGTAGATTAGGTAAGGTGTTAATACACCCCCTGCCATACGCCACTGGCGGCTTGCAGGGTACAAATCTAAATCTAAAAATCATTGATGTATGCATATCACTGATGATTATGTAGTAGTGTATATGTATGAATTGATTTCAAATACACCAAAACATACTAGTATTATTAAAATAGTATTACATAAAGGTAAAATAAAAATGAATTTTGGCAATAAAAATTTCGGAAATATAATTGAAAACATAAATTTCACAACATCAGGCAGCAATTTATTTAATTTGTGGGTTTGATTTTGTGGGATACTGTCAAGGAATTCGATACATTCTACTTTATTTACATTACATTTAAAGCTACGAACCGATTGATTTCTATTACTAAAATCTCCTTCCGAANTATAATTGAAAACAAATTTCACAACATCAGGCAGCTATTTATTAAATTTGTGGGTTTGATTTTGTGGGATACTGTCAAGGAATTCGATACATTCTACTTTATTTACATTACATTTAAAACTACGAACCGATTGATTTCTATTACTAAAATCTCCTTCCGAAGAAGCTCTAGTTCTTCTCACGATTAGTCTGTGAATAGAATTGTTCCTGGGTTACATGTGGAAATACCGAAACAACTATTTATCCACCATGCCGTTGATATTTAATAGAAAGAGGTATGCTGAACTATGATTCTGTACGAATTCCAACGATGACTTAGTCGTTACTTATAAAGTATTTTAGGTGGCAAGATTTCATTCGCAAAACGTGATTCTACAGAATATTGGAGCTAGATGAAATTCTCAAACAGTTCAAGCAAGGAACGTCCTCGAATGACGAACCGACTAATAATTCCGTCCTCGTGATATTGTGCACGAATCTCGAATAAAAGAATTCCGATCAAAGAGCTCCGTAATTCTAGACGACAATGGATCGAAATGCATCAGGTGATGGGAAAATAAGAAAAAGGGCGGATAAGGAGTTTGGTCTCATGGGCGAGGGGTGGGGGAAGGAGGGGGAGAGAGGTGGGTGAGGGGAGGGGTAGGATAAATGGCAGGGAAAGGTCGATTCGACTGAGTGGTCCCGAACGCCCTTCAAAGGTGTTGGAAGGGCCTAATTGTTCGCCTCAAATTGTAATCCGGCCCATTCAGCTGGAGATTCCAGCTTCTTAAGCGCAGAAGGGGAGGGAATTGTGGGGAGGGGTGGGTGGATGGAAGTGGGCATTGCGCCCTTTATTCATATTCCCCGTAATTATTACCTCCAGAGAGGGAGAGAGAAAGAGAGATTGTCACAAGAACGCGAGAGAGAGGGAAAGGAAAAAAGTGGCGTAATGCGCGTACTCTCTAGTGGCATACGAGACGGTAACGACTCATTTTCAGCTGCCGACGGAGCCTATGTGAAGCCATCGAGGTTCGGAGAAAAGTCCTCCCTTGAGGATGGTTTCTCATTTGAAATTGAGAGGGCTGGAAGTAGCAAAGAATGACCTCGGTTTCTGCGACGGAGGTAAATAATCCTCGGGAATTATCGGAATTAAGGTTGGAGAAGTTAAGAAGACAAGATGCGCCGTGTCTCAAAGCGTAAAATGACGGAATTGCGACTGTGTATGGGAACGCCATTCCCCTGAAAATTTGCAGGGAGTGGTAAGTTGGATTTTTTTGTTGGTAATTTTGAGAATAAATCTGATAATCGAGCTTTATATAATTAACTAGTAAACGCCCCCGTCAAGCATGACGGTATTTACTTAATTTAGTTTAAAATATATCTAAAAATAACCTACACCAATATATATTCCAATACTTCGTTTGTTCGTTACACCGAATCGTAGAAACACCTCAAAATAAGTACTTCTCACATCTAACCTCACAGAGGAATATTTCAAAATTTATAAGCATCTTCCCGTTCACCATTTCAAAAAATATTTAACTGCTAACACAATATTACGAATTTATTAACCGCTTATTTAATCAAGAAATAACATGCGATTCGATTACAAATTCAATTACAAATCCTACGGTTGATTTATAATTTTGCATTGAACAAATTTTCGGATCTCTGTTTTGATATTTCATATCTTAATGCATGGAATATTTTTCATTTATCATTTGGCACCATATAGAAGGCAATTAATCTTTCATTTTTTTTTCTCGGTCTTCTTTACAGTTATGATAACGTAATAGCTACCGTGGTACGAGTGATGCTGAATAATGGCATTAATCTTGGCTAATCGTTAGAGAATACTCAGAAAAGTTATGCATATAGTCATTATATTGCGAAAGCGAGGACTTTTTCCACTTAAGGTAATCTGGCTCAAGGGAAAACCACCTCACTCCGCATCTTGCCTAGACACCTCATCCTCTCTTAGAAGCTTATTAAAGTTAACCGTGAATGGGTTAGGAATCCAACCAGCCTTCATGCAGATAACTGTATAGACGACATATTTACGTCAATACTTGCTTCGCTGCTTTTAGACGATAATTACTTGTACTCCAATGCAGCCCCTCATCACACATAACATAATAATTTTTAACGCGCTGCTCATCATCCGTACCTAAAATTTACCTCAAACTCTATCGCACAATTTACCTTAGAGTATCCCGAGGATAAATAGCTGTACTTATTGGGTAAAATAATGCACGTAATATTTCCAAGGAGGGAAGAATTGAATAACATGTAATAAAAACGAAAAAAGGCACCCATTAAATCCCTCCATTTCCTCGCCTTCCATATGTTTCCTAACGCCTTTCTTCTCCTCCTCCGGTTCTTTACTTCTTAAGAGCTTATCGCCTCACTTTTAAAGCGACCACTCGTCGCTAAGGAACACACTACCCCTTTTTACGCCGCAACCTATATTTATCGGTAAAGCATTACACATACCACTCGCCCCACCACTTTCTTTTGTTTCCCGCGATTGTTAAGGCTGCCAGCGCCAGCTCGCGAGAGACAGAAGGAAAGAGGCGGAGTGGGAGAGATCTCTCTCTAATGGTAAAAGCGCCATTTTCTTCCTCCCCCTCGCCGTTCTAATTACAAGGGATTATTACACCATGGCTGAAGAAAATGGGGCTCGTCAGTGACGTCACTCGAAGGGGACGAATTGGCGCCGGGGTTGCGAGTGTCACAGGGGAAAAGGGGGGGCAATCGGGGAGAGTAGAGGAAGTGTGCTCGAGGTTGAAGGAAGGAAGGGCTCCTCCCCAGTCGAGCTGAAAAATATTATAAATGCCCTTCCCTTTGCAATTCTTCCTGTTTCGCATCCCACTGAATCCAGATACCAAGAAAAGGAATATGACGGCTTTCCTTTGACTCGAGAAGCTCGTCGGTGAACCAGGAAATTATAATATCGTCGGAATCGCTTAATACCTTAGGTACGGAAGATTGCTGCTCGTGACGTATCTCCATCTGAGTGTCAGATTTGATCGTATCTTTCTCGTTTACTACACATTATTAGAACTTTTCGAAAATATTTGTAATTTCGCCTAGAATGAGAAGGCTGAGTTATGGCCATCATTGAAATAAATTCACCTTGAAGAATTAGATTATTAGTAAAATAGATTTTTGGATACTAACCTGAAAAATTTACCTGAAATTGGGTTNTGTTTCTAATTTAATTTTGTAAAAGAAACAACCTCTGCAAGTCATGAAAACGTTATTTACGTACATCTCTTATGGAATCGTAGTAATGTCATGAAATCATGAATTTATGTTGAAATAAATTGTATTACTCAAAGATGACTCTTTCATGTAAGCTCGTCCGCTTCTTCTGGGTTTTCTTTTTCTTAAATTTAACTCATCGCGGAAAGTCAACGACAGCAAGTTGGCAGCTTGATAAACGGAGAAACCCTAAAAAATGAGATCAATTCCTGCACCGCGGGAGCAGTCTTTCTTAGCAATAGCTCGTGAAGCGAACAGCTTTGGTTAAGATGTGAGGAAAAAGGCGTTTAAACACTCATCATGGAGAGTTTTCCAGAGCAGGGGCGAAACAAGTGCCCTAAGAAAGGAGAGCGTTGAAAATATTAGACTTTGAGGTTGTGGGTTGGTAACCTGGGAAACCGAAATGAGTCAGATGGATTTATAAGAAAATTGAGAAGATAGTTGATGGGTTTGTTTTGATTTAGGAAATAAAACCGAGGTAGGAAATAGACTATTCAAATACTGATATTTAATTCATCAGGAAAGAAATAAATTGAAGATAAGATGAGTAGAGTGAGAAAGTGTGAGAGGTGGACAGAAGCTGATAGAAGACGTAAACGGAGGGGTAACTTATCAAGATATGAAAAAATAGACGTTAAGTAGAAAACATTAGGACACAAACCTGCAAAGAAATAGAAGACTAATGTTTACACTGCAGCAAGATTACGACGACGTAGTTTTTACTTCTGCTTACACATTGTTGGAATTTAAATAGGATTCTCAATAGTAAATTCTTAATTAACGAAGCAACATATTTCGATATTATTCTCTCTTTAATCTTTAATTGACAAAATATTTCAATGAATTCAGAATGAATAATCCAACAGTAATTACATTTTTATAAACATACGGAGAAATAGTTAGCCTTGTCCATCATTACTCTCGTACATTTTTGGTGGAATGCACCCGAGTCCATACCTAGGATTTTTTCAGTCTGTGGTTTTAACAAGACGAAGTCAAAGTTTGAATTTTATGGCCTCATATTGATTCCAACTATCGAGTTGAATGCCGGAGAACTTCAATATATTTCACGAGGTTCTCTGTTAAGACTATTTCTCTATGAATAAGCTAAACGAATTTGAGAATTCCATCCTTTTTTCGTATTTATGTTTCTTGAGTCTCCTCATGAGGTCCTCCAAGAATTAGCTAATCGGAACAGTAGGAGATATCTCTCCTAGTCCTTCATCCGATGCGACCCTATTGTTTCTACATGAAAATCCATTCTATTTTACAATAATATGCAAGTGTAGGAAGGTCATGAACTGTCGTAGCCACGTATACCTAGACATACCATCCGCATGCCTAGAAGTCGTAAAATGTTTTCCATTGTAAGTACGTTGCTCCGGCATTTTCTACCTCGTGTTAAACATTCCTTCCATCTCACCCACCTCAATTTCCTTTCTTTGTGCCCTGTGAAATATACGGACCATGTAAACTCTTACGACTACGAAAGGAAACTCCGAAGGAGAGCAGGAAGGTGCATGAATTTTTACTTCAGAATTTCTTATCGGCTGCTTATTTAGGCGGAAGGGGAGTATCTGTGATTCCGAAAACCCAAAATCCTTTTTTCGGTGCCTGAGGTTCGAACTTATTTTGTGAAGGTTTCTCTATCTGGAATAACGCTCTCCTCAGCAACCAAGTACCAATTCAATCTGATACTTTTGACTTCATACGCTTCGTTGAATTAGTAAGTATCTTTTACATATTTGTATACATCTTTCATTGGTTCGTTTAATCTCAAAGACCAAAATGGAATAGAGAAAATAGCAAAATATTTTATCGCAGGTTTTATTATTAGTAATTACCGTTTCAATTAAATTCAATAATATTACTAACATATTAGATTCAATGGCATGCCATCTACGTACTGTTTTAAGTACTTTCATTCCTTTATACAGATCCTATTTAATTTTACCATGAACTTTGTTAACTATTACCTCAGATGCTGCCAACAGATTTTTTTAGCGGTAAGACCAGTCAGTATATATCTTCCAGTAAGATGCAAAAAACGTGTTAATGCTGGAAAATGTTTTGAGCTACTTTATGCCAATTAAATTTTATCATTAATAGTAAATGAAATATTGTAGGAAACTTTACATTTCTACCTTGTATATAAGTAGTAGTAAAACATTGTGTAATAATTCTTAGTGATATTGAAAAACAAAAATCCAATTACCAATCGAAACATTTTGCAATGTTTTAAGATCGGTTTCTGAAATATTTTTCTTAATTAGGAATATCGTACGTTACAGTTCACTCGATAAATATTGAAATATATTTTTCAATGCTTGGAGTGTTACTGTATGCCAGGATTACTTTTACGTAAAAAACGTCTGATAGTTACTATAATTTTTCCAAATCATTTAAATTCACAAACATATAAATAGAGATGCTGATCTTAAAGTTTAGAATGTATAACTTAAATAAACCAATCTACTTTTATTAAAATTTACAAACTTGATAGGGTTGGTGTACTTGGTAAGTAATCATACTTTGCTAGGTTATCGTAATTTTGGTTGTAATTGGTAGATAATTGTACTTGGTAGTTAATCGTAATTGGTAGGAGAATCGCAGTTTTGAAAATATATGCGAAAACATTTTATATTTTTCATTGCTCACTTTCTGAATCATCTATGTTTATTTTAGACTAACTGGATTACACGTGTGTTATGGAAGGAGTTCCACAGGAAGGTATAATGATATTAGGATTTCGAAACAGTATTTATTTTATGGAAGGAGTTCCACAGGAAGGTATAATGATATTAGGATAAGATTTTCGAGAATAATTTCAGTAAACCGTACTGTTCCTAGTTTCAGCTGACAGTACAATTCTACCCAAGCAGAGAATATGATGGCAAATTATTATAGAGTTATATCGAGAGTTTTTCTAGATTTTTTATTTCTTTTGTTGAAATGCACTTCTTTTTTCCATTTCATTGATACTTTCTTTTTATGATTAGTTACAACCCTGTGAAGGCAAAACTCACTCTGTAAAATGTGGAATTTATAATCATCGTAACAGGATAATTTGGGAATAACCATAGAATTTTTCTTATTTATAGCACCAAAAGACGGAATTTACAGGTTATGAAGAAATGTCAAAATATCTTGGATCCCAATTTTTATCTTTGAATGCATTTGTTGGAACGCAATTACTGAATCTGATAGATGGAGAATTATCCTTAAGTTCTGTAGACACACATTCCAGTTCCACGTACTTACCTTGCTCTACCATTTGCATCGGACATCAATGAGAGATTTTTCCAAACAAAAATCAATTAAAAGTTATCGGAACCGCACTTTGCACGCTCTGTAAGGCTAAATGATTTTGTTATTCTTCCCTGATGTTTTTTATAGGATGTAAATTGCTCAGAAAAGTTGACCATTCAAAAATGATTGAATCTTTTGCTAATAAGGAAGGATTTCACTCTTTCGTTAAGCTGCAAGAATCTTTTTAACCGAGTAGTTTATATAAGCTCAATTTATTTTGATTTATCAGTGTTTAGGGTCAGTTTTATAATGTAAAATATTTCAGTTGTTTTATAATAATTATGATTTTATAAGATCATTTGTAAACTTAATTAAAGATGCTTCTTTTCGTTCGTGTTGTTAGAATTAACCATAAATTCTTAGATAGTAGAAATTAAAATTCGCCGATTTTAGCACTAAGGAGATAAACTCATCATAACGATTTGAAAATTATAACAGTAGAATGTCAGACACGTTTACTCTTAGTTGTGATTAAAAGATTCCATTGGTTTATGACCTGAATTATATACAAATAATGTTACACCCAGATATTGGGGTCTGTCAAAATTGGAGTACGTACGTAGCTTTGTTAACTTTACTCCAATTCGTTGTTCTATAAGGTTTGAATGTAGTTGTATCCATCACAAATAAATCTACCCATTCTTTAGTCAGGCTTCAGGTTCAGGTTTCTTGTTCTTCCATTATCAGAGAAAGGACGTAACTTATCGACCAATTGCAGAAAGATTTGATGTTTTCCCGGTGAATGGTTCACCTGAAATCTTCTCGGGTTGTCAACCGGGTAAGATCGTTGGCTAATTCCGACGTTTTGGCAACAACCTCTATTGCCATTTTCAGTATTTCCGGAGTCTTTCCGCAGCATACGGATTTTGGAACGTTTGCGGAGAAAGAAGGCCAACTTACTTACTTCCCTGGCGTTTTTGCTGAGATTCCGAGAGAACAAAATTTCTACTTAACCTCGACATCCTTGAAAATGGCAACAAAGGTTGTTGCCGAAACGTCAGAATTACCTAACGAACTTAGTCGTTTGACAACCCTAGAAGATTTCTTCATCGACCAATGTCTACCACGAAGCGTAGACTGAGCGAGTTTCTGAGTATTATTTCTAGTCGCAATCTGCCTTCAGACTTAGGATTGATAAATCATTCATCAGTAATTCAGTTATATTGTCAGCTGATTAAGGTTGTCACGTTTTCGGAATACTACCATTGAATTATTATCTTTTCTGACATAATGTCTGTCCTCAGAAACTACAATTTATCGTGCGAAGGGGCAAATAATAAGAAAACCAAAAAAGTTGGTGGAAATCGTAAACGATCTTGTTAAAAATTACTTTCCTAGATTACACAAAACTTAGAAACGCGGAATTAAATCTTGGATCTCAGATAACTTTAAGTTAATCGATAGATCTTTAGATAATTTATAGTCATTTGATAGAGCCATAACAGAGTGAAACTCCATACGGGTGAAGACCGAAATAACTAAATCCAAATTCCATAGAAAACACTATTTTTTATCATATCCGTAGTTACTATCAGGCCAAAAGACTGAAAAAGTGTCCAGTATATATCTGAGATTTTTTTCGTTCTTTTGACCTGATGATATATATCATCAGGGTTTATATCAATCATCGGGGACATAAAAGGCTCCACCTTCTAAGATAGAATCACCTCTATCTTTTAAGATGGAATCTTTTATGCACCTGACGATGAAGCTAATCGTTAAACGTTGAATAATGGAAGATTAAAGTATTTTTATTCCCCTCTCATAATGGAGACCACAAAGATGAAGCCAAAACAGTGAACTGTGATATATCTGACACTTTATTATTCTTTTGGCCTTATGATGACTATGAATAGTTGAAACCAGTCCCGAATAACATATTTCCTGTGGAGCTTTGACCTAGTAGTCATTTCTGTCTTAACCTAGATAATTTATATCTGACGTAGTTAAGATAATTTTCTTCTCTTATTCGATTTTTCATTGTCTTTCAAAATCTCAAAACTCTCTTCATTATACTTACCCATACCATAACTCAGGAACATCAGGGTAAGCAAATCAATTTTTCATTGCCTAATCAAACATAAGTTTGCCATATTTTGATTTATTTTTAATCTTTCCATTGATGCTGACCGATTCATCCCACCAGCTTATGGATTCAAACTTTAAGAATTTTAATTCAAATCGCTGTTACTAAATGAAAATCCCTCTGAGGAGCCACGGCAATAGCGACCCAATACTCATGAAACAATTTTTGCAAACAGTCTTTGAAATAAAAAACCTGACACTTAGATTAAACAAACTTCAAGCGTGTTACTTAAGTGTATCACTTGAAACCTAAGTGTAAGTACAGCAAAATATCAACCTCAATATAGGAAGATGAATTTGAACGGCTTTCGGAAAAGAATTCAAGAATTTTTTGCCAAAAACTCGGCTGCTAGGAGATATCCTTCTTTGGGTCCGGGTCAAAATAACTCAGACTAACTTTTAAGTCACATTGCATTATTGCACTAGTTCTACCTTATCCTCTTCTTTAAGTTAACAGCGCAAAACCGATATGTTGAGTTGCAAGGAAACGATCTCCTTTTACACAGCAATTTAATCAAGTAGCTGGTGTGTCCGTCTTTGAGACAATCTCAGTATCCGTGGCGCTGACCTCATGGTACACGGTAGTCACTTCCACCGGTGGATGGAACCTTGCTGTCGTGCTTGACGAATTCCTCGAATTTGGCACGTTGATGGATCTGGGTTTAGTCACGTTATTCGACTTCCTTAACCCCATGCCGTTTGTCCGGTTGTCCATATCGTTCACTTTGTACATGGATACTAATATTCCAGCAATGAAGACTGAAAGTAAAGTGATGGCGAAGAAAGCCCAGCCTATCCAATAAAGGGTGAGACGAGCTTCGTCGCCTCGCGAATGTCGCTCTTTTTCTACTGCAATAAAAACAGATAAATTCCAATCAGATATTTGTTCTGATATATTTGAGATTTTAGTAGCTAAACAGGAAACTAAGTTGATGATTGAAACAGGTGAATGAAGTCAGAGGTATTTCCAAGTTGGAAAACTACTTGAAATGAGTTAGTCTTTGGAAGGGCAATATTTTTAAGGGTATACATAATAAAATCATAGTAATACCATTTAAATAATTCACAGACATTTGCCATTTTTTATTGATGAGTGTGAAGGATTTAAAACGAGAAAGTATTGTAAAGTATTTAAGTATTTGATAACGGTCAGAAAAAATTAATTCATAATAAATAGTGAAATTTTAAGGAATCTGCTTCTGAAAATATAATTGTGTGAAGCTCCAACGGAATATTTGATGAATTTTATGAGGCTTCAATTATAGAACATAATCTATACGCTGATTTCATACTTACCAAAGTATATTACACATTTTCAAATTTTTTTAAGAGTTGATTAGCTGTTTATTGGCTAAATTTTAAGATTGGATCAAAACTTTTCTCATAGCTTTTGACTTCGCCTTTGCGAAACTTTCTTAGAATGGGCAATTTCGTTATGAACATCGCGTCGAACGCTTCCTTTTATCATAAACCGCAGTTGATAACAGTATCGCGGAGTATTCCCCAACCACAAGAGAAGCAGTCGAAAGAAGAGATAAATCTTAAAGTAAGAGTTAAGAATAGATAAATAGTAGGTCATAACGCAATCACTACCCAATGAAATACAATCTTAATTGATTATCAAAAAATTTTCATTGCTGAGTATTCGGTTAAATATGGAATTCATATTAGAAAGCAACAAGTAATACATTCAACTGAAACACACATAAGATGTAAAAACATCTTATGTGTGTTTCAACAATTCAACAAAAACAATTCGCTTGCTATATCGGATTAAAATCTGGAGCTAGTTGATGTACGAAACGTTTGGAATCCCATTATTGACTACTTCATATACAACGCGATCTTTAATGCGATTTCTTCCACAAAGATAATGATCTGCTTCTCGAGGAGGTAATACCATGTTATTAGTTTTCTATTCTTACTCATTTTGAGGCAAAAGTCTGAAATTTAAGATTGTCAAAAACGTTTACGTGGTTCCTTTTGTTAAATCTTAGGGCTTAAGCTTGAATGCTCCTCCTCGCGAATGTGCTGATAATGAACATTATGGAGAGACACTTTAAATTCTAAATCCATTGAAATTTTCCGAATGAAATCACGATGAAAACATATAAATCCTATCTATACCCGTAATAATCCTGATAATATCGATATATAAATCGCAGTTTTAGATATTTGCATATTCTTACCTTCTTCCACCATTGTCTTCTACGTCCAAGTTCGTCTACTGCACGTCGCACTACTGATTCTTCACACACACTTCCGTTGGATGTGGTTTCCATTCCCCTCTCCTCTGACGAAGTACATTTCCTTTTGCCTGACACGATTATGTCGAATTATGTTAAACTTCTCTCAGAAATCCCTAAAACCAAAATTGCATTGCATAAGATAGCTATGTGACTCCCCTTTTTGCTTCAAGGCAGGAAATAACCAGCGAAGGTGCTCTTTCTACATCTCTTCCATTGGCAAAGCATCGTGATTCATAAAAGTAAACATCATATCGACATTCTCCTCACTGAATCATTTATCAACCAAAGTGTCAGATTAACTATCCTAGAGGACTCGTGTTACTAGAAAGTTTCTCAATCGAAAAATTCCTTGATCCTATGACGTCTAATTTTCTTTTAGAATTCGGTCGTGTAATTTATCTGCCGCTGGTTCGCAACATAACGACGCGTCGTTAACTTCCGAAGTTTTCATGCTCTTATTTATTATCTTTTTCGTCTGTTTCATTAAAAGGATCCGACTTTCGGATGGAAAATACAAAATTATTAATTATTCCTCAAATCCTAATAAATGAGAGAGTGGATCCTATTACATAGCGAGAGCCTGTACTAATTATAATTGTATAACACCATTATAGACGCATACATTCAAACAATAATTCATGATGGTGTCAGATGCCAGTCTCTCCTTTCCAATATTAATTTCCGTGTTCCTACTTATTCCTCCAAATCATACAGATGCCCATTCTTCTAATTATATGTACTTTTCCCAATTATCTAGATTTCAACGTTTTGATAATGGAATTCTCACTTGTAATTTTATAGGCATATTAAAAGCCGATGTTAAAATCTATTTTAACATTAAAAGTAAAAGTTTAAAATTAAATCTATAAAACCATAATTAAAGTGTCTCAAATGCTTATAGTTTGTTATTTATTTTGTAATGGCCTTATTCATTACTTTATAATTGCTATATTAACTGATAATTGATACTGTTGATACTTTAATTTACATTTCTTGTAATAACTTTTAATGGCATGTGAATAATTATACATAGCCATATAAACATTTGTTAAAATTTTTTGTTTGATGTAAAAAGGGTCTCCCCATGAATTTAGATTGAATTAACATTCCTCATATTGATTCTATCCTGTAAAAATTCACAAGTACAAACTTCATATCTTGTCATACAATTTATCATTTACTTACATGTATAGATTTCCATTTGGTTGCACACCTTAAACTTCATTTTAAAATCTGTTATATAATTCAAAAAGTGAGGTTCAGTTAACTGGAAAGTTATCACTAATATTTTGAAGCCTCAAAATATTAGCGATAACTTGCCTACTTTAAGAAGGAATTCCTATCCCAAGCAGAAGTGTTCCTGTTTTTATGCACTGTGACCTGATCCCCATTTTTTACAATGAATATCTTCAAAGACAAAACCTTGATTCATTGAATGTGTTTTAACTTCTTGGTCTCTAAGAAATGAAGGGTAGTTCAACTATGCAATAGGCATGGAATCCTCACAGGAAGAAACAAGATTTCATGCACATTAAAATAGCTATTTAAGTACACACCTAAATTTAATTTCACAAATTTTATCTCCTAAACATTCATTTCATTAATTCATATGCAATTTATTACAAACCAGCAATACGTTTCCTTTTTAATCCACAAAAATAGTTTAGATATTGATAAGAATAACAGAATATTGGAAAGAGGCTGTTCATCAAACAGAAAGAGGCTGCTGCTAATTTCTTTCTTCTTTCACATAAAACTTTTGTTGCTATTTGATTCTTTTTGTTATAATCACAAAATTTTGACCTGATGGAAGAATTTTTATCATATTTTCACTCTGNGTACTTCATTTTAAGGAGCGGGAACCCCCCATGTTAATGTTCGCACCCGTGCGGCAGATTGGCTGGGCGCGGCTATGCTTACGTTAACTTCCTACAATTTAGCGATTAATTTTCTACGAATTTTTTTTTAACGACGAGAAAAAACCGTGAAAATCAATGAATTACTGAAGAATAAAATTTACTGATGAGTAGATATGAAATGTATCTAATATGATGGTTTAAGTAAATTTATAAGATAAATGTACTTCCCAACTTGAATTTTATCACCAACTCTAGTAAGAGAGGAACATAGCTTAATTTGGACACGATCAAGTGTATACATCCTGATTCTTGCTAGCATAATTTGTCAAAGTAAAAATTTTGTTGAACTGGAAGAGATCCAAAACGCTTTATCACAACAGAAACTTTTTTAAAATTTGTTCTGTGTTCAATTCAGAATATTTTTCTATTCAACCATAGGTAATTAAATCTAGTTTTTTAAAACAAGAATTTTTATTAATATTTTCATAATTTTTTACCATCTCTCTAACAGTTTAATTCTCTTCTCAAAGTTCTTCAGATTTGTATCATGCATTTACCTGAGTCCATGAATAATTAGATCCAGAAAGTATAATTTCAGAATAAAATTTGCTCTACAATGCCAAACATCACCAGCAAAGATGCATATATATGTCTTCATTAGTCAGATATTATTCTCAGCGTTATTCATAATTCATTATTAAACTTCTATTCAAAGAAAATACCTGCCAAGCACTGCTAACATGAAAGAGTCTGACGCATATTCAAAAGGAAATAACATTTTCTTGACATGTTATTAAAAAAAGATTTTTATTGACTTTTAAGATTGTGTATTGATTATTGACAAGACAGAAATTAAAGTTGTTGTATTGAACCTAGTGGATAGTCAAAAGAGAAACGAGGTACTATGACAAAAACAAATGATAATGTGAATTAGTAAAGTATGAATTATTTTGAGTGCATGTGATTTGGTGCATGAAGGATAGAAAGGCTGTCTTCTCACATTTAAATTAGAGCAAACAAACTTTCAATTACCTTTCCAGATTAAAATATTCAACCAAAGGTGAATTGAAGTATTAATTCTTCTAAATACCACTGTTTGCAATGATCAACCTTTCTATTCTGCCTACTAAAGCCTTAGTGAACTAAACTTTCTTAAACCATTTTCTACGATTCCTTTTGAAAATAAATATTCTATTTGCACACCCATATTTTCTTGTCTAAAATAAGTATTTTAAGCACCAGTTTCAATTTTGGTTACCTTACATGATTTAGCTAGCAGTCTATGATCACCAAGTGTAATGCTTACCATTTACATTTTCTAACATTTTCCCTTCCTCAAAATAAAATATTGAAATATTTCCAATATAAAATATCTTAAAGTGGATTTTACTTCTCTGTTGTTGACTTATTTTATAAATCATGCAAATCTTTAAAATTGCCCCATCCTAACAACTGTAATTGATAAATACGTATGATTCTTATGATATTAGCTCTGCATACTTTGGCATACGAGAGAACAAGTGTACCTTGCTTTGTGAAGTAATTTATTCAAATAGCACTTCAAAAAGACTTGATAATGAAGATATGGACTCATGTAATCAAAACTCAATGATCCTGGGTAATAAACTTAATTTTAAAATAGAATGATCTATGAATGGTGAGAGTGATAGGTTATTATCAATAACTGATCATTCTTTTTGAATAGATACTTTTCTTGTTGACAACTTAATTAGCATGCAGTTCATAAGCCTGAGAGGAGAAAGCAAAAAATGAATGGAGTCTTAAAATAGAGAGTAAACTTTTAAGTATTGACAAGGCTTTCTTTAAGACCAGGAACTTATGACTTTGCATTTTATATCTTTGGTGGAGGAAACCTAGAACTTTCATTGAAAGTATATTAAATCTTATTGCAATCATCTATAATGGTATTTCTTGAAATGCTCAAATTTTCATTAGTTCAAAAATTTTAGGCAGTTTATTCTCAAAGGGTATTTTAAGCTAACCTTTGGTATAAATCATAACTTATATTCAGAGATTAAATATAATCTTGATGGGGCTCCTGGATAGCCAAGTGGGCAAAGCATTCGACTTTGGTGAAAGAGGTCCCAGGTTCGATTCCCGGTGAGGTCCTACATGCAAAATGAACTTAGTTGTCAAAGCACTTTTAACAATACTACTACTACACTATACTCATGACGAATAATATGTTTCATCGATAAAAATGCAAGAAAACTTTATGCTCATTGTAGATGAATAAATAGAGCTATCAGAGTGCCCAAGTGATTTATGAGCTGTAGTTGTTGTATTTATAGAGCTGTAGTTCAGATTACTCATGTTCATTAATAATGGGCAAATGAATTGTTGTTAATTAAGGCAATGAAATAAAAATTTAACCAAAGGATATTAACAGGGACCTTGAGGATGTCCTCAGCAATTTGGAAGTGAACACTGCAATCCCAAATCATGAAACAACAAAGCAAAAAAGAAGACAGAGTACTTCCAGAAACAAACCACTTCTTATAAAATGTTCTGATTGACCTGACTGCTATCATACTTAATACTTATCCTAAACAACCATGGGAGAGGTGAGGTCTAGCCAGGTGGAATTTGAGTGGGGTGAATGAAGACTGCACATTGACTTCTTTACCGCCTCTACGGCTACTCAACGGCTAAATGGATGTCTATATCAACATGTGTGAGTACACCATCAGTTTTCCATGATGTTGGGAGGACAGGTTGGGTTGGGTTGAACCATCTTCATAAATAATGCAATCCTAACATCTCTGTCAGCTTAAAGATATTAAAGGTGAGATATGTCCAACAATGACAGAAACAACCACTGATTGACTAGATTTGCATCAGAAGCAACATATTTTGTCAAGTACATATAGATTTTTAACAACGAGATCTCCTAAATATATTCACTACGTTATTTATATCTTTGGACACCATTCATGACCGTAATACGAGAGGTTGCAAAAAACTCTTGATTCCCCAGCATAGAACTGAGATTTTTCACAGATCGTTTACAGTCACAGCTAGTAACCTCTGGAACACGCTTCCCCAAGGAATGAAAAACTTATCCTCCATCTATAGCTTTAAAGGTAAATGCAACAGTCACCTCCTTACCGTACAAAGCAGAACTTAATCTCACGTAAACACACAACTCCTTCAAACCACTGGGATCACGAAATGTCTGTTTCACTTTCAGAAAAATTTTCCGTCCCTACCTTATCCGCCGTCCAAAAGATTTCTTTTTTTTCCCCCTTTTTCTTGTTTTAATGTGTTATATATTCTTTATTGTATCATTTTTATTGTATTTTCTTCTTGTGTCTCTTTAAAGTGTTTTAGCCAGTTTTTGATTAACTTTAGGTTCGCTCTAAATATTTGACGTGCTTTTTATTAAGCGAAATTATGTTTTTTCTAATCATTTCTAAATTTGATAATTTTGTAAGATACAGGTTTTTTATGTTAATGTGTTGCTATTCGTTCTTTTTTGGTTATTTCTATTGATTTGTCTTCATGTCTTTTATAAATCTATTAATCTACTTTAATCATCAAGTTTAGTTTTCTATCTGTAGGTTTCGCAGGTTTTTCACACCCTCCTTCTTGAGGGTGTTTTCCTGCAGTGGAGATTTTTCCCTGAGCTCTTAGCTTAGGTTTTTTAATCCACAAAGTAATTTTCTTCATTGTACTTTTGCAAGCTATCTCTCTCTTTTCTTGTCTCATATGACGAAGGGTTAGATGTAAGAAGAGACTTGTTAGTCTCAATCTTGCCCTGAATAAAATCCTTTATTATTATTATTATTATTACTGAAAGATGCAGATATCTGCTGAAACTCCTAAAAAAATATTCAGACATTGTAGTGGCTGAAAAGAAATATACTTTCATGGAAAGTTAAATAATGGAGCTCCATCACACAACATAAATCCATGCATAAATATTTGACAAGATGTAATTACAGCACAACACTTTTACACACACACAACATATAGGACAAATTATCAAAAAATGGAAATGAGAAGTCTTTTTGCTGAGAGACAGGAATCCTTTGGACACTTTTTAACTGTTCTTGGTCTTTAGCACACAGATTCACTTCATTGTCTCACACTTGAAGGAATGTTTTTCGTTTTTGTTTTCTTCTTGCTCCTCTTCTACTTCTCTGAGTTCCTTGCAATTGTTTCCTCCTTCCTTGCAATTGAGCTTTTCCTCTAGTATGCTAGAGAAAGAGAGAGAGAAATGACCATGAAATAATTTTCTCATTCTATAATAGTTAAAAATATGGAATCCTTCTATGTAGGAAAAAAGAAGTTACTGCAAAAAGTTCAATGTTAAATGGCAATCTAAGAGCCATAATTTTAAAAACAAAATTAGTATACCATTTTGCCTGTCAACACGTCTATGTCAGCTTCTGTGTGCATTGTTACCACCTAGGGTAAGGCATACCCTTTATCACAAGAAAGCCATTTGTTGATGTTCAGAATATGCATATGTCTAGAAGAGCACTTCTATGGACTCTGCATTCACAAAATAAACAAGCAGAAAACTATTATTAACTTCATAATAATTCAATAATTCCTTAGACATAAACTAAACAACATTTCTTGACAAACTGCTCTTTTCTCATTGCTATATGAGTTAACTGTTAGTTGAATTGAGTAAACTTTGTAGTAAATATCATATACCTGGGTTAGGAAGATGACAGGAGTGACAGACATCATAGATAAGGTAAGATCACTGAAATTGATGTGGGCAGGCCATGTTGCAAGGAGAAACGACAACCAATGGACATCAGCAGTTCTGAACTGGATACCAAGAGATGTGAAGAGACCAAGAAGAAGACCAAGTGACCGATGGAACAGAGACATCATTCAGTATTTAGGAGTAACATGGCAACGAGAGGTTCAGAATAGAGAGAATTGGAAAACGCTTGGGGAGGCCTACATACATCTGACGTTGGATTGAAAATGGCTGATGATGATGATGAAGAAGTAATTTGGCACCAATTTGGAAAGTACATAGCAAAGTTTTAACAAAATCATTTAGAAAGTACTTTTGCAATGTACTGGAAATATGGAATTATTCTTGGAATAACTTAATGGTGACTTTGATAAGTCATTGAAATATTCAAAGTGGACTCTGGGAATTACCTCTGAAAGAACTCTGTAACCAAAGGATTACCTTCTTAACCATTTACCTTGCATCAAATGGCTCTATAAATTCAATGAAGTGTGTCAAGCAACAATATTTCTACTACAGAGGACATTGTATAAAATATGGCATATAGAGGATAAAACATGTTTTAGATTGTGGAGAGAAAATATTGTATGTACATTTACAAGCATAAAAAATAGTCCCACATGAGTCATTCAAGTACTTGACTATTTTAAGCTTGTAATACTTAAGCATCATTCCTTTAGGCCATATCATATTCTTATAGGGAATATGATGGAGATGCTGATGCTATATTTAAGTATCATGAGAATAATTGGAGCAAAAACTCAAAGCAATTACAATAATTGGAGGCTTTTGAATTACTGTACAAAATTAATATAAAAACTAAACATTGAAAGTGGCTAGTGTTAACCCACTACCCATTTGAATTACTTTGGTTGTTTCTATTAATGATGCTTCACCCCAGGGAATTGAGTCATGTACATACATGTACATGTACCAGGACAAAAACAAGGAGGAACAATAGCTTGCAATCTAATGAGGATACAATGTATCAAACTGAATCTTTTCTAATCCTACTCAACAGCAGTTAACATCTGACTACACCACTATCACTGAATCCACATAATTTAATTTATAGACTTACATAATGAATAAACAGATCTCTAAAAACAATGATGTTTCTTTATGATTCGTAGCAGAAACTTTGAAATTGATCACTATATCTCCATTTCTTCAAGCCAAGCAAGAAACTTATTAGTGTACTTGGTGCTCATTCTTAGTGGTTAATAAACTGTAGTAAAGAGAGAAGTGAGATAACAGCTACTCTTAAAGATTTTTTGCATTGCATAACATTGCATAACTTTGCAATGTACTTCCTGTATGGTTTTTAATCATTTATTTTATATAAAATGATAACCTCATAAGTTCATAATGAGCTGAATAAATTTAGGATGTATTTGGTGGAAATGTGCTGACATGAAATTGTAGACCTAAAAATGAATGATATTTGTTATCAAATTGAAGAAGATTACTCAGTTTATTTCATTGAGATATTCAGGAAAGGTATTTTTCTTGCTGCCCTGATAATTAATATGCTATGGAAGTTGATGGATACGTATTGAGCTCTAGACAACCGTACTTGCAATCATGTTCTAATCAACCATTTTTATAAATTCAGGTCCACAATCTTTGGTTTGGTTGACCAACCTGCCTTAACTCTTAAATTTGTGTAACAAAGATTTGCAAAATCCAAAGAGACAGAAGTGGTCCTTTGAGAACCTCCATAAATCCATACTTAAAATATCAGGATGAGGGTTATTTTACATACTCCGCTATGTGTATTAAGTGTGAATGCTATAACTTAGTCATTGACTTTATTTTTAACTTAGCAGAGTAAATTTTTTCTAAGAAACATTACTAAGTTATTTCTTTCATACTTTCTAGTAAGGGGTTTCACAAAGTAACAGCTTTGTTGGTAGATTTTATTCTTCTTTTTTAGCTTATTAATAATAGTGAAGCATTGATTATCAATTTGAGTGAAGTGCTGTTGGAGCATTTTATCATGGGTGGTTAAGTTACAGTATAAATTTAAGAAAAACTCTATGCCTTCAATTCATAATAATAATGATATTTTCATTATATTATTATTTTCTGGTGGCTTTGCTGTAAGTAAAATGCAGGAAATTTAATTTTTTTATATTGTGAATAATTCCAAATCATTTGTAATCTTTATTGCAATTTTCCTCAAAAGAAACTGCTTGGGAAAGAAATTTTGGTGTTATAGTAACAGCTTTTGCAGATTACTTTCATTTGCAAACATAATTTATAGTGACAGAGAAAATAAAGCAATCTATTTTATTCCGATATATTAGTAACATTTGCTTGCAAGTAGATTCCACTCTGAGTAATAGTACTCAACCAGTGTAAAAACTAGTGAAAAATTAATCATCTCTTTCACTCTCTAGTTGAGATGAACATATTACTCCATATAGAAAATAACTTCAATGTTGGACTTCAAAACCAATTGAAAATACCTGCTTTGAGCTTTTTGTTCTCCATATTTAAAAATGAGGGACCGAGGTACCTTGTTGACCTATTTTGTTTCCTAGACAAGAAATATGCAGATCAAAAGTAACCTATACCTCCCTACCCGCAAAATCACAAATATTTCCTGGTCAACTCTACAACTACTTGGAGCTCCTTGCCAAATGAAATAAAAACTAATATAAACCTACAAAAATTTAAGGTCAATCTGTATAATTACTTGTTTCTTAAGGTCTCACGCATATATTTATTTGTCACTGTCTATCTCTTGTATCTATTTTTGGATGTTTGTATTACTTATATTTTATAATGATTAAGTGTTTAATACTAAGTTCTTTTTGTATTTTGTTTACTGCAGTGTATTTGGTTACATAATGCATCTACCCTACTTTGAATTTAGTTTTATTTTGTATTGAGCTTGCAAATAACTATTTTTGTTTCCTGGTCTTATTGGTCTTTGTACCTACAGTATTAATAAAGGTATCTTTTACTTTATTTACTACCCCTGAGAATGTGGTTACACAGCCTCAGTCTGACCTCACTACTTATGAAATGTGCATTTCAAATTACAAAATACCAGAGAAGAGATCAAGTAAATACATATATTAACTTATAAATTCTAATATGAAACTACTGATATGGAAGGGGGTTTGGCTTAAGTTAGTGTTCAGAAAGGAGTTAAGTTTGTTATGTAATGCTTTTAGTGATTTTCTGTCTCTCTTTTCAAATGTATGTTTTTCTTGTCTGATATTTCCTCTGAGAGTTTCCCTTATGTGTACTTTTAATTTTCTTTCCTTCATTTCATTTAATTCTTCAATATTTTGTAGTGTGACTATATTTTATTATATAGTTTCTTTTGAAAATTTTCTTTCTACTGCTTTTGTATTATTTTTATATCCCCCATATCTGTGGGCATTTAACTAAAATGTGGGTTTTTCTCTAGAAAATTTTATGGTACATTTAGAACAAGCAACTCCTGAACCCAGACATCCCACAAACTTGTAACTACGTGCCCAATCAATCTAGGTTAGACTATCTGCAGTGCCATATGAGGTCCCAGTGGCAGCCTGTTAGGACCCATCAAGGGCCTAGTAGCAGGCTAGATCTGTTTTTGACTTGCAAGGCCAAAGTTGTTCACCAAAAAAAATGTTACCAATGATGCTGCTAAGATAATGAAACCCAAAATTAAAGTAAACTATAAACTCATACTGACCATTCACGACATCAGGATACGGAATATGCATTGATTAATCGATACAGATGTTTTGTGACCAATGTTTGCGAGGGAATGAAGTTACAAACACTGGTTTTTCAAAGTCTTACAAAATAATTTTGCCTGCAAATCAGGAAATTATGGTTTTAGTACTTCATTTTAAGGAGCGGGAACCCCCCATGTTAATGTTCGCACCCGTGCGGCAGATTGGCTGGGCGCGGCTATGCTTACGTTAACTTCCTACAATTTAGCGATTAATTTTCTACGAATTTTTTTTTAACGACGAGAAAAAACCGTGAAACCACAGAGCACGGGTCCTGCGGTGTTGACACATTCAGCCGTTCTTTTTTATCTTATCTTATGATACATGATTATTAAAGCTGAGGAACCCCAGAAAAACAGACTGGGACGAGTGATCGCGTCAACACCGCGGCTAAAATCCTCTATTTTTTGCGGTCTTTCCGCTTTTCAAGGTTTCGGTCGTCATGATTTTAGCTGTGCTTAGTTGCATGTGTTCAAGGGCCCTTCCGGAGACCTTAGTGGAAAAATGTCCTATTTTGAGACTCATCGAACTGGAAATTTATTATGTAAGAATGTTACACTTTCCTAACATCTTTCCGATGTTTCTCAGTTTTTGTATTTTGAAAATGTTATTCAAGTTTATAGGTCTAATCAAAAGTTGACTGGTCAATATCCGCCAAAAATCTTGAAAGACGTGTCTAGCGCTTTCATAGCTTCTTGGGAAAGGGCTTCATCTCCGCTGCTATTTCTATTCGTATAAAAGCTCCTGAGAACGAAAAGCAAGAATTCCCTCAAGGATCAACACTCTTGAACTATTTTAGCCTTGTTATACCAGTGAAAACTTGACCCCTTTAAAACAAAATACCTGCAAGTGACCTGTCAAACACGTACAATCTGTTGCATTTCCTAGAAGATATTCTCGCTTATAGAGGTATGAAGTGAAGCGGTCTAAGTTATGTATAGAGGTCTGGATGTGAAAAATGACCCTTATAGATGTTTTAACTTTCTCAGTTATTGAGCTTTTCAGGGGTGAAAATGATGGTTCCGGTCGATAACAGAGTTTTCTAGCTTATCCAGCTTCGACTGTTTCAGTGATGAATTTTCAGTATTAGTATAAATACCTAGTGTTAGTGATATTCGAACCTGCGCTACGAGTGGGAAAAGGTTATCTGAAAAGTTTTTGCGGCTAACAAGAATTAGCTGTAGTGTATGCTAACCTTTATTAGCGATTAGCGCATTTAGCATCTACCTTTGCGAGCGCGAGCACTTGTTTGATGGGGTAGCGAAGTACTTGTTGTATATGTTCAGCCTTGCGGATATAAGAATACTTCTGTTGGTTACACGTGTTAAGTGAATGATTTGTGGTAAATCTTTGATAGCGGTTCAAATATTTACCTGATTTGTTAAAAAACCCGAATTTACGGTGATATTTAATTATAGAATGTGTGCATTTTTAACTCAATCTCATTGGGAATCGTAGATCTTGGAGTTTTGAAAAGCAACTTTTTCCGCCGTTAAACGAAACCTGCCAGGACTAGTTCTTCTACTACGAGCACTATCTTTGTTTGAGGTAATGATTATTTCGATCATATTTATGTGTCATCCTTTACAGAAGCTCCATTTAAAAAAAATTTTCTGCTGGGAAAATGGGTTAATTTTGAAATTCACTCCTGAAATTGTTCCTGCTTGTAATTGTTTTGGCATCTTGATTTCAATACTGCGTGTTTGTTAAGCTTATTGCCACTTTTGAAATGACATCGAAATTGGTGCTACCTCGTTTTTGAGAGAAAGTCTCTTGCTGTTTACATGAAGTATGATACTTTGTTGTATAAAGGAAGAAGATTCCATTATTTTTTAGTTTTATCTTGTGGAATGTATTTTTGGTCTTAATATTGATTTAATTCCAATATTTAGATTGATATCATTGATTGATTGTATCTAAGTCAGGTATCTTATTTTCAGTTTTTCATTTGTAATTCAGAGAAGTCATAATACATAATTATGCCCATATAGAGACCATTAAAATGTTATTGAAATGATTTTGAATTGAATGAAATATATCATGGTGATACCTTTGAAGGTGTGAAATCCTTGGGAGATTTATTGATATAATTTGTATGAGTAGCTAATTTTTGAAGGAATTATTAAATGTGAGTGATCCCCCATTAAAATTAAATAATTTAGATATTGAATATTTTGTTACAGTCATAATGACTACTAGAAAAGTACTTCTCAAGGCTGTCATGGAGATCTTTAGCTGGAATATAGAAGAAACTTGAGTATTTTTTGAAGAACCAAGTTCTGAAGAGGTACAGTTAGGCAGCAAGATGAAGTTATTTGTAGCATTAAAGCTCCCATGTTTATAATATGATTTAGTTAAAATATTAATTGGTGAACCCCTTTCAAATTCTGAAGCTTGGTGAAACAGTGAGTGGGTGGTGTATATCATCTGTGCTATTATGGCTGCAAAGAAAAGAAAAGTTTCTGCGGTGGATTTTGGTCACAACCCTGACTGACTGCACCTCAAAGGAAGGATAATGGTATTTAGAAGTGAGCCCTTATTTTGTGAGTTAGCATTTCTATCTCTTACTATTTTTTCCTATCAAATTTATTTCTTTGCATATTCATTCTGTTTAGAAAATGATTTATTTGAATGGGTTAAAAAAATCATCCTCAGTGTTAAAATACAGAAGAAATCATTTACAGTGCCCCTCAATAACAACAGTTATAGCAACAAAAGTAGTTTGATATGTATATTAAATACTATGCCATCACTTATCTTTATTCTAAATCATAAAATAAACAATCTGTTAGGAACTGAATAGCTATGAGTTGATGCTATGATTTAAGTATGAATATTATTTTTTATTTCCATTGAGAAACTTGCTTAATTTGAATTTTTATTCCTAATTCCTTTGTTTTTTCATTTAGCATATGGCATATTAATATCA
This sequence comes from Ladona fulva, assembly GCA_000376725.2. NCBI lineage: Eukaryota > Metazoa > Arthropoda > Insecta > Odonata > Libellulidae > Ladona > Ladona fulva. The sequence continues at coordinate 1,238,139 of KZ308247.1, forward strand.
GATGATCTGAAAAATACACCAAGGGATTCAAAGAACCATTACAATGATTAGAGCACAAACTAAAAATTCCAAGAATTAGCGAACTGTAACTTTGTGTTTTCCTAAAATACTATTTAGTTAAAAATTCAAAGTATGTGACAAAACTTGGTTATTGTTCCCAAATTTTTTCAATTATCAATCCACTTATGAACGATTTCCACTGTTATTATCTAAATTTGAAAATTTTCATTGGGGAACTGGTGGACTAGCATGGTATAAGATAGGTGTCATTGACCATTTCATTATCAACTGTAAGTCTGTAGCAGGATTTGAGGAGGTAGAATGAAGGAAGACACACTCAAACATAAACTGTATATAAGCACTTTAATTTGCTCACGAGAAATATATGAGAACATTCTCTAAAATGAGACTCACAGCAACAATTACTCTCAATACAACACACAGCGTCTCTCTAGTTGGTCATTTAGTAGCCTTGTCTTAAGTCGCTTTAGCAAGATAATCAAGATAGTCTTATTTTATTAACGAAAAATTTTTTCTTATGGTAAATCAGAG
>KZ308247.1:1263809-1279758 GCA_000376725.2 Ladona fulva
ATATTAAATTTATTGCTCAACTGGGTTATTTTTAGCTAACTAGAATGGTATAGATAGAATGCAAGTGGTCCAGAATAGAGTAATGAGAGCCATATTAAATTGTGATAAATCTACAAGTGTGAAAAAAATGTTAACAATGTTAGGTTTACTTAGTTGCTAAGTTACCTTCCTTTCTTTTATCCTTGTAATGAACATATTTTAATGTCAACGTATATATTTTTATATAAGTTTTTAAAGAATGCTTACCGATATAAGTGTAAGAATTTATTACCTCATCAGAGTAGTAATAATGACCCATGACAGTTCTGAGTCGGCAATGGAGGTTTCACAAAGTAAGGACGGAGGTGTTGAAAAAAAAGTTAGCACTCAAATGATTAATGCTGTTTCATACCACTAAACAAAAACAAATTGAGGTAGAAAATTTTGATTGATTTGGATTAGAACCATGGATCTGTAAGCTTGAAATCGGTACGCTACCACTGCACCACTTGACCCGTTTTGAGAGGTAAGAAATTCCGAAATTCAAATTCAACCAGCTGTTAGTTTCTGCGATCAATTTGTATTTTTTAAGCGTAGATTGTTGCAATTCGTTACCATTACACACATTCTCAACGCGTACCCTATACTTTTTTTAAAGTATTACCCAGAAATTTGAATTACATTGTCGATAACAGATTCATCGCTCTCAATTTTGTCGTCTTGCCTGGGAATCTTAATAAATTTTGGTTAATATTCTTGATAGTTCATGGATTAATAGAATCATAGAAGAGTATGGGTCTCATTTCAAAATCCCCGCTTGCATTAATACGAAACAAGAGGGTAAGTTGGTCTTCCGTGGCCTTATGGCGCTGCTCTGAATTCCCTTTTGCTATAATAAGTCATCTTTGGCATCTCCCTTCAAAAATGTCCCGTCTCTTTGCCAATAAGATCTAATCGCGGCAGATATCCCAAACTGGGGAAATATAAAATCCCTCAATTTGGGTTTACGATTGTTACCAGATAGAAAAAAAAACCGAATACGTAATTGCATGTATTGCTCTTATTACAAGACAGAGTATACCTACTATAAAAGAAATATAAATTTTTGCTGGTTGTGTAACGCTCTTAAAAGAAGTTACTCGCTAACCGAGGTTTGACTCTCATGTTGGAAAATATGTTTGCATTAATATGTTATTATTGGTCAGCACATAATCTCTTTCTAACTTTTCCCCGGTGTACTGTGGAGTTCTTTTGCGAATGGTTATTAATTGTTGATTAAGTGGATCACTTTTTACGTTCTATCTGACGAAACATTTATCTTAAACTTAGTTTTCCAGCTTATATCAAGGATTTTCTTATGGATGTAATTTGGTTGTCCTATCTTTTAGCATAATATTAAAGAGACAACTATTAGAGATCCTCTATGGGACCACTGGTCCCTCAGGAAAACATTATCAATACCCGACTTTTGGTATTTGCGTTATGATTTTAGATTTAGATTTTCACCCTGCAAGCCGCCATTGGCGTATGGCAGGGGGTGTATTAACACCTTACCTAATCTATCCTATTAGATTCTCTGATGCTATTCGGAAACAACGACCAGAAGTAACTATCCGTTTTAGAGATTATTTCCTTGTAACGCTTGGTCGTCGCCTCTCGAAGATCGCGCTCGCTGTTCACCGGAATAACAATATCCTTTACTTCACCTAAAAATTCTGGACCGATGAATTTTTCGTAAAGCTTTCGTCTGTAAACAGATCTTCTCACCTGCAGTGAGTTCCACCCGAGTGATTTTATCATGGCCGTAACGTTACTGTCCAACCTGAAATCTCCACCGACAAAACGGGCTGCTCTACTTTGAACCGTCTCTAAATCTGAGACTAATCCTACTTCGTGTGGATTCCATACTGAGCAGCAGTACTCAAGACTTTGTCGAATGAGGGAAATGTACGCAATTTCTTTAACTCGAGATCGGCATCCTCTCAGGGTTCTACTTATTAATCTTTGCATTCTATTCGCCTTTCCCATAGAATCTCGAATATGTTCCTTACTTCCTCCTCTCTGTTTCCAGATGATACCTTCGAGAGATTAGTATCATAATAATTATCTATGCTGCTGTTTGTACTTAATTTATGTGTATAGTTTTTTAGACTTCGTAAATATGGTTTTCAAATTTTACAGAGGAAATTGCTAATTAGGATACGAAATGAATGGTTCATTTTTGCTCAACAACGTGTATATCAGGATATGTTCTTTTCTATTTTTATTTTCCTAACCTTTCATAAAATATCAATCAGACGCTCAATTTCGTATAACATAATTACTCGTTCATCGCTGTTGGCTGGAACTATTTTACACATGTTTACAGAAATCCGTTCCCGACGTCCGGTTCGTTCTTTATGGATTTATTTATGGACATGATGAGTAATAAATCGAATGAGATTCATGAAATAAGAGGTCTGAATTTAAACTGATATTATTTATCAGGACGAAAGTGTGCTTTGATTTAAGTAAATATCGATCACTTATAGACGAGAATGACTTGCAATAATATTACTCAACGACGACTCTTATATTAGCTGGAAATAGCAATTATTTCTTTGAAAGAGACAAAAAGTTTGTAATTCGATGAAGTTATTTTAAGCAACTTACCATACGTAGAAAATCCTGAATGGCGGCCACGGGATCTCTTGACGCCTTAAAATATTCTTATCCCACTTTTTTGTCGAATAGTTACTTTATGAATAATAATTATTACGAAAAGAGAACGTTACAGTTTAAAAATGTTCTCCGGTTCCCTAGATTTTGAACTCAACGTAAATCTCTAAAATCCAATTTTTAAGGTTTTCCTAAAAAAATGATCGCAGGACTACGGGAAGGAGTCTCGGAGGTAACTGAGAAAAATTACATGAATAGTCTTCGAACACTAGTTCTGTCCCTTGATTCGTCGAATTCGAATCCTTTGTCAATTGCTCCACCCAACGTCCTTGTTAATTTAAAAAAATTATAATTACAATTATATTTATGATCAATTACATGAGGTATAATTTCTATCTAAATTTAAATTATTTCGGAAAATTATTATTGCTTAAATATAATATTTTATACAATAAAGTTAACTTGGTGATTATCCGAAGCGACATGTAGAATATTTTATACTTGTAAACAAGAAAATGGAATAAGCACATCGGCGCTCTTAATTGATGAATGGTTACATGATTAACGTAAAAATAAATAAATAATAGAAATGAAATATTTTATTAAAACAGTTTACATTCATTAATAGAAGTTTGCCTTTTAGACTATTGCCAGTTATATGAACGGTTTGGAATGGGATTAGTATAGCGACAACCTTAATTGATTTATATGGTTATTGGCAATAATATTATCGAATTAACTTATTTACTATCACGAAAGAGGCTCGTCTTTTAGCGAATTTCCGGCGATCTCAAGGATTTAGTGGAAGAAAAATAACTTACCACCTTTTAAATGCTTTATTACGAATCGTTTCTTGCTCATCTACTCATGATACGAATTTTACTGCAAAGAAACTCGTTAAGATGTTAGATATTAGATTAAATATTTCTATCGTGTAATACTTACCTTAGTATCGTATGAACTCCCAACGAAAGAATAGGAGTAGTGGTATACATTTTACTCGGTCAATTTCATATTTTTACATATAATACCAACAAAAATGTTTACTTTGTGCCAGACTGCATAATCAATGTATATAAGAAGGCAACTTTTGAGATAATTCTGACTTACTGAAACGCAGAAATTAGTTTTATGGTATGATTATGAATGCCTATATATTATATGGATCTGTAACTCGATATGCATACCTTTCGGTTACTTCTTCGCAGTCTTCTTTCAACTTTCTTATCAAAAAATAATTATTTCGTAAGTATACTGGTTTCTGCAGATGCAACAAACTTTGCTTTGTCATGGTAGTCATTTATTCTATTATAACACACGTAAGACACAAGAAATTAATTTAATCACTGATGCACTTTTCTTTTTCAAACACATTTTCACAGCTTTTAGAGGAATTTACAACGTTTAAGGCTCGGTTTTCACTACACAGCAAGGCTTCAAATATTTCGCTGGCAACCTATCCATCCCATGTCTTCAACACTTATAGTATATGTACAAGAAAGCGTAGCAAGTAGTTTTAGAAGTAGACAAGGATCGCCATCATCAGAAGTGGAACGAAAAATGTCAGTCACCTTACATTAGTCATTGCTCCTGAAATACGATTTACGTGATTCAGAATTTTCAAGGCGGCCGAAAGTAAATCATATAGAGTAGCGACAGAATATGCCCAGAGACTTTTCTATTGATTGTACATCTTTCGCCTTAAACTTAAATAGTAAGCTGTTACTATTCACGAATTATTTAAAGAGTAATTACGGGTAGAAGACTACATATATAAACAACAGTACTCCATGAATGTTAATGCAATATGACAGCAATGTCAAGGATAGTTAGTGGCCAAGGTGCTAAGGATAGTTAGTAGCCAAAAAATTTACATACAAAACTATTACAATTCTATCTTGTAGAAACCAAATTTGATTAGATTTCTCGGTGGAGATTTGGATGGGTTCCTTTACTAAGGTATAGGGAGAGAAAATTTCGTTCGGCTGGGGTAATTATCGCTATCTGAACGTTCCGCAGGAAGCCTTTAATGGCATGAACCTTTTATCTCGGTGCCAACTTTCTCATCTACGTGATTCTGGTTCCCCTCATGATAAGACCATTATATTTTTATATTAGGGAGTCAGTTATTCAGTCCAGAGCTAACTATGAAACTAAGCTGTTTCTATTTTTGTCTACACTTCTTAATGAAACCATTTGAAAAAATAAATCACTTCGAAACTTTTATAATCGATCGAATTATTTTGACGTATTCCAAGTTTGCCTACTTCGATAATCTGAAACTTTAATTTTAGTTTATTTCTTTTTACTCCTCGTTTAGAGATATAATTTCTCACCTTAAATCTCGTTTTTGGAATGCAGACGATTCATTAAAGTGAAGAGAGAAAGTGTAAGTCAATAACAGTGAAATTCCCACTTAAGAAAGGGAAAATTGTGGAATTTTCCTCATAATTTTTAGAATAAGCGGTAAATGCAGTTGGAAAGATCAATCGGGATCACAGCTCATCCGACTTTCAACCGAAAACTTTTTATTTCTACGACCGGTTTTTTCGAAACTCACATAGTTCTTCGAATCGGGTGACAGGTTTACCATGTCGAATAACTTACTTCGGACATTATGATCATTCGCTGTGGAATGGAATGCCTAGTATCAATGGGTCTTGATTCTATAGACATTTTTCCTACATGATTAAATCAGTTTTTAAGAGGTGGTGAGCCGTTAGGGTAGTGGGAGAAAACTGAATTTCAAGAGTCGCACTTTAGCTTTCAAAAAAGGAATTTTGCTTCATAATTAAAAGCATTAGTTTAAGAATCGAAATTAGTTCACAAATTACCCCGCCTTAAGAACTGTTTTGCAGGTTGAGTCGTTGGTGAACAGCTATATTATGCAAATGATTCATTTCGTTGCCAAAATATAAAGAGAGGCATAAATATCCTGTTGAGAGTTGGTCTTTAATAAATGGAATGAAGGTAAATACGAAGAAAAGTAAACATATAACGTTCACTAATAAGGGAAAAGACAGAGAAATTAGTTATGAGCTTAATGGTGAGAAAATTCCCTAAAGTAAATAAATGCAGGTACTTGGGGGTTATACTAACAAATAATTTGGATTGGAGTACCCACATAGATAAGATCGTGTCCAAACGGAATACAAAACAGTACGGAGGAACCCTTGTTTAGCTAATATTTATAATCCGCTTTGGAACAGCTTGTTTAGCTAATATTTATAATCCGCTTTGGAACAGCTTGTTTAGCTAACATTTATAAACATTATCAGCGCATCATACATTTCATTTTCGGTAAAATGTTATTTCCAATTACCTAAATTGCGTCAAAGTCAGTTTATATGTTCCATTATTCGACGAACGTGATTAATTCGTACTGCACCGCAAAATTCCCGAAGAGAGACGCTCTTCCATGAAAGGGCGTTTGTTATCTTCTTCCTTTGCGCATTGACATAGTTCCTGTAGCAGTGAAGTATGTAGACTTATTAATTTTGAACGATGTATTGATTTGTACCTTAAATGGGACCTCTATTCAAATATCATTTTTGGTGAACGATTTGGATGAAATTAATTTGGTAATAGAATTCGAACTTGCCCTTATGATAAGAATTCCTTTTATAATAAGTTCACTTTTCCTATACGATTTCAACTTTTTTAATCGTATGGACACCAGGGAAGGAATTCATATGTGAAAGTACAGGAAAATCCGAGGTGGCAAAATGGTGACGAAAGACGTATATTGGTGTCTGAGACCGCTTCTGATCTATAGCAAAGTCATTGGTTTGGCTTCATATCCGATCAGGAGTCAGAAAGCTGTTAACAGTAGCCCAGTGGACCGGATACTATTCTACGGAATATTTCTGTGGATATCAGTTATCACCTACTCCGTCCTTCGCGATACTGTTCTGTTTGTTTTGTACAATGAATTCAATAGCACCGTGTATGTGCTCTGGAATACTGGACTTCAAATTTTATTTTCTGTCGAACTCGTGGCGCTACTTCTAAAACGATCAATGATTCACAGGTCATTGCAGCATTTTGTAGCAATGGACAATACCTTTCCGTTCGTCGCCATCGAAAGTGATTTGATCGAGTGTAGAAGGCGAGTGAATCGTGAAATGGTATTTTACGGACTATTGCTTATTATCTTTTCCATCTTCATCTACGTCGCTCAGTTCCATTCCTATGGTGTATATCGCACAGCAATTTATTCTTACATGGCGTTCGCGATTTCTTCAGCGCTTTTGCAGCTGCGGCATTTGGTACTGAATCTTCATCAGAGGTTGTGCAGACTGAATTTCGAGATTCGTATTAAAACACTCGACAGCTATAGCACCCAGTCTTCGACGTCCTCTGCTAGTGCTCAGAAGGGCTCGCCAATGACCTGCAAAATAAAATCTTTTAGGATGCTGCACCTCAGATTGTTTCGCGTGAGTTGCAACTTGAACACCGTTGTTGGTGCAGTGTTACTTCCAAACGCTCTCTACTTGTGCGGCAATCTGACATTGCTTTCATTTTCATGGGTTTTTGCGATGGAAGTGTCTACCAGCTTAAGCGAAGAATTTATTCCTGCTTTGCTGTGGAACCTAGTCGGCTACGTTCTCTTTTTATCCGTAATAATTCCCTGCAAATTTGCATTTAAAGAGGTAATTATATCCCCTCTTCGATTATTCAAGTTTCCTTTTGGTAATTCTAAGAATTACTTCAGTCTACCAACCTCACTTCTTACCACAAGTAGAGTGAACGGCGAGATTTTGAGTACGGGAATACCTTGAACCAGGAGTTCTCAGCATTTAGCTAAGGGAGAACCACGAACGCTAAAAGGAGAAAATGTCGGTACTTTTAATATAAATATATAAAAGTCTTCCGAAACGGCATATCTGAACGTTTTGCTAAGATAACACAATTGGCTGGAGCAGCCGCCAGCAAATGAAAGATCCGGGTTTGAGTCTCGGTCATGTTAGAATATTTCATGCATGTTTTGCCGATTCACTTTTGATATTCACTGGTATTCACTATTATCTGAGCCTCTCTTGAGATCTTGATAACTGTCAACATCCCTTATATCGATTTTATTATCAATGTTAATACTTAATTTTCTTTCTTCCAATTGCTGTTTTAACCTGTTTTTTTAGTTGTATTTACCTGTTTATTCGTAATTCTTTCCTAAAACAATTACTCATCAATTCCTATTTTCTCTCTCCTATCTGCTTCACTTTCCTACTATTTCCCATCCTTTTCAGAATCACTAATGGCTTAATTCTGATACTTTCTGGTCTTTCAATCTTATGCATTTATCTCCGTGTCCTCATTTTCTATCATTCTTCAAAATAAATTATCCCTCCTTTATAAACGACTTGATGTTTCTTTTCCAGTATTCTCCATGGGAGAGATGTTAGAGATATAACAACGATTGAAATGTTGAATGTGATACAGGTTTATTGATATAAAGGTTGATCGATAATGAACACGAGAAAGTATGTTCTGTGCGTTTATAACTCAACTTTCCTCAACTAATATATACAAAAGATTTACAAAACAATTTTGTCTTTAATCTACAAATAAATAACTCACACTTCCGGTTACGAAGTTTTTATGTCATCTTCAGGTGTTGAGAGGTAAAGTTATTTTCAAAGTCAAGGCGGAATTTTGACTTCGAGGTATTGACTTTTAAGTAAATAAATTTCACCTTCTGTCTCTGAGGTTATCAATTTTATCCGAAATATTAATTTCATGAAAGATTTGATTCCTTCCGGTCAGTGAAAAGATAGCGGATACAAAGAGCTTCTTTGTCGGGCATGAGTAGCGTTTCCGACATTCACTTTTCCTCGTAAATACTTAATTACATCAATACCATACGAAGGCTTTGAATATCGGCGTTTGAGTCCCATAAAATGTTCCACGAATTTCTGTAGATGTCTAAACTTCCACCCGCCGTCCATTTCGTTATTGCATTTGGAAATATGTGTAAACTTCTGGAATACAGATCAGCTCAAGCCATGTGATCCGCAAGAAGTTTCAGGAAACGAATCTAAAAGGCTTAATGTGGATCGGTGTGCATCTCGGAAGAATCTTAAAGGCGTCTGCAGCATTGCGGAAATGTTGCATCATGTTGGGCCTCCCTCTTCTACCATCGGAATTCTTAACCGTAGATCACTTCGGAAAATTAGCTGCATTCACTTGGTGCAATGTGGCTTTGTTCATACTCATTCTGCTAATAATTTTTTTCGATTCTTTGTACACACTTTTAACATTCGAGGAATGGGAGGTAATATCAATTGCATCTTTCTTTTGGAGAATCTTCAACTATTTCGCCACGGTAGCAACGCCCATCATAGTGTTCCTTCGTCGATACATCGTTTTCAGCATTTTCATTTTTATCGCTAAACTAGACTTTCAATTATGTAAACTTGATTTATGCGTCAATATGCGCGAATTTCACAGAAACCTTCTTTGCCAAATGATCCTTTTTGTATCTCATCTCGTGTGCATCAGCGTGTTTAGTTTTAGGTTTTATAACCACCTACAACCCTTCTTTTACGTGAGCTATGGGCTAATGATCTGGTCAAATGGCTCCCGAGCTTCGTACCAGCTTCTTCATTACAACATGCTCCGACTACTTAAGTTAAGAATGGTGCTGTTAGAGAATGACGTACGACACATTTGCTCAACATACAATATGAAAAGATCACAAACATCTTTGGCGTGCACGACATCTCTTTCTCAGCGATGTAGACAGTGGTCATCTCTTTTCATTCAACTCCATCAGCTTTGTCATGCGGTAAATAAGGTTTTCGGAGAATCAGTTTTATTAAACGCTACATATAATTTGATCCAGTTAACCTTGAATGCTTTCACATCTATTCAATATCCGTTGCTTGCATCGTACAATGTTCCCTATTCATCTGCGATGCTGCTATTCTTCATCATGGCGATGATCCAGTTTTCGGGAATGCTGGCCGTCTTGCTATGCAGCCACTCTACATCCCAAGTGGTAAATTCCGATTTTTATCTAATCCTCAATCTGGAAAGACCTTTCCGCATAATTACAAGAAAGAGTCCAATCGTGCCATTCGAATTGGAGCTGGACTTTTAAGTTGTTAAGAAATATACTTATTTGTATTCAAATTGTGATTATTATAAGGTTTAACGGAGGCGGATTTTCGAAGAAATCTACTTCCTTTCATCACTTAGCTACACGTACACCTCAACATTAGCAATACAACAATTTGCATTTACTATAATTCCTCGAGTATTGAAATCCGCAATATAGTCGTATCTCTCCGATCAAACCAGTTTCATAAACATACACCTCGAAATCTTGTTTTCCGCTGTCTTTAGGTACGTATGTACGTGTTGAATGACACTGTGGTGTCAGTGTCATGATAAAGAAGAAGTTTTTAAGTCAAATTTTTAAAAAGGTCCTTTTCAAATATCCATTAATGCTATTTCAGATAAAGTACCGAAGTTTAAAACTAGAGAGGGACTCAGTTCCTTAACACCCATAGAGAGAGTATTGATGACGTTCGAAGAAACCACTTGGCAGTATATGATGTAGTCGAAACTACCAAGTTAAAAAATATGTTATGTATGGCCACTATGTACGGCCGAAACTAATCGATTTTATAACAAACATCTAATTTCTTTAGTTATTTCAAACCGTTCCCATAAATATCGATAGCGTTTTCGATTTCACTCAGAATTCAAAGAAATAGCGGGGAGGTACAATGCCACTTTCGTAAAGAACCCAATATTACTCTACTCTAAAAGCATTTCGACGGAATGTACTCGTATTTGCACCAAGTTTCCTTGGAATTCGAAGGCTTCTCTTTAATATTGGCGGAAGATTCACTTTTTTTAATTTCTACAGGAATTTGAATTCTTGCTGTCAAAAGTCTAATTATCTTGCATTTTGGGCCCAAATGAAATGATTATCGGCTACATTCAGATGATTCGTAACAGTGCAAGCTCTCGGAAATTCATTCACTTCAATAATTCAAGAGGCCAAAACTTGAGACATCGTCTCTAGGACAACGAATAGAATTTTATTCACAATATTAATTGTTATATTACGTACTTTGTACCCATGGCAGCGGGAATGTGTCGCCTAGTTGGTATGGAATTGTAGGAAAATAGAGGTGATGCATTGCTGTCTTCTATGAATCCTAATGCTATCTCTTTGGTCTTATTGCATTTGGCCACGTTAAATAATTTAAGATCATCTTTACCGTTAGTATGTTAAATGACCAAAGCTCTAAAACGGCACAATTCTACTACGGACATTGATTTCTGCAGGGTAGCGGAAGAACGGGAATTGTAAATATTAATTTCAATGCTTTGCTATGATGTAGTTTCTTCTACTTCAGCTACTCTGAGTTTCCTTCGAGTTTTAGTCACTCGTTAATAAGATATTGTGACAACACTCTTTATAATCTAACTTCTCTTATCAAGAGCCTCATTATTTAAATGATCATTTTGTAATATCTCATTCTTCATAAATGTCATAAGTATATCATTCATAAATTGGCAGTTGATATCTTGGGATGGGAGGTGTGGAGATGAGGTTCGAAAAAGAGTAGCATTGGCCAAGGAAGCTTTTATGACGCGAAGGGAATTGATGACAAAGGGTCTCGATAAAGGAATTAGAAAAAGATTGGTAAAATCCTTGTTATGGAGTGTTTTGCTGTATGGGTGTGAAACGTGGACCTTACGAAAAGAGGACATCAAAGGATTGGAGGCATTTGAGATGTGGGTGTGGCGTAGAATGGAGAAGGTGAGCTGGGTGGATAGAAAAACAAACATAGAGGTGCTAGAAATGGTTGGGGAGGAAAGGGTTTTAATTGAAGTAATTATGCGCCGACAAAAGAAATGGGTGGGTCAGATATTGAGAGGAGAGGGATTGCTGAAGAATGTAATAGAGGGTAGAATGCAAGGGAAAAGACAGAGGGGAAGGCAAAGGCAAACAATGTTAGATGACATAAAGGGTGGGGTGAGTTACCGGGTAACGAAGGAAAGGGCTATGAATAGGGAATATTAGGGCACGTGGACCTACCGAAAGGTAGAACACCTATGTATGAAGATTAGCATGACGATTCTCCCTCGCAAAAGCAAAGAACTATTTACGGCAATGATTCGATTGCATCGAGAGACTGTTCGAAGAAGTGACAACGAAAATCGTAGACTGATTTTATGACTCATTCCTTCTCCTCACGATTTCGACATATCCAATAAACGAGGACTTTCCATCTATTTCCAATTGCTTCCGTATATCTGAGAAATTAATCCTTAACTCTTTCAATATTCAAAAGAGGATTGCAATCTAAATGCATTTGGCAGAATTGTGGTAGTTTTTCTACCTAATTTCCGGACATTTCTACGGTAACTAAAAATTGAATCAATCGAAAGATCCTATCTTCCTTATTTCATATTTTTTTATACCCTTATGTCTGTCAAAGGAATTACAACTGCTAATCTGTTCTCTCCAATTTTATATTTCCAATATACGCATTTTAAACTCATCCCTTCTTCTTTACATAGCATCTCATTAACTTGACCTCGAAGCAAAATTGCTCTTTTAAAGCCATTTACACACATGTTTATTTGGGATAAGTGAGCCTGGAATATTAAAAGCAACGATCTTTACAGAGCTCTCTCCAAGAAAATTACTTTCACGACATGAGTGTGAAAGGTTTTCAACTGGATGACGTATAAATGGGCTATTGTGACTCACCAGCGTCACTCTGAAGATTTTATCGTCAAATAATCGATCGCATTCGTTTCCACGAATAAATTGAAAGTCAGTGTATCCTGTAAACAAGACAAGACAAGAATAAGACATTAAGACAAGATATCCTGTACAATAAGACAAGATATCCTGTAAACATTCAAACTACACCTAAAGGATAACTTCCGCGGTCAGATTGACGTTTTGGAGATGTTTGCAGTGAAAGCTCTAGGATAAAAGTATTCCAGGAATCCCTTCAGAATATTTTTCCTCCGTCTTGACAACAGCTTACCAACTCTAAGTAAACGAGTTAGAATTTTTTGCTATCGTATAAATATGGAGGATGTATATTGGGCCCTGAAACCACTCTTGCTATTGTGCAAGCTCATGGGACTTGCTCCGTTCCCTATCCGGCGACAGCATGGCGATGATGCAGCGAAGTGTAATTTATCTCTCTTATATAGCACTGCCATTTTTGTGGCGACCTTTTCCCTGATCCAGTACTCATTATACCATGCACCTGAAATCATCTATGAACATTCTAACTGGCAATCGTTCGACCTACTTGTATTGGGTTATTGGTCAAATACAGATGTAGTTTTACTTCTATTAGAAATACCCAGCTTGTTTCTCAGGAGACTAAAAATCCACGACGTGCTTCGAGGATTTGCCAAGGTGGATGAGGCGCTTCGATGCTTAGGAGATGGAGTTGATCTACAGGAGATGAGGAAGAAAGTGCTAAGGGATTTGTTCATACATTTTTCTTGCCTTCTAATTTATTCGCTGGGATTCAATCCCAGAAACTTTGATGCCAGGGAGTGGCATGAAATATCTCAGTATTTCTGTTACATGTATTATATGAATGTGGTGATGTTAATCCAGTTGTTACAGCATAATCTGTTCATTAACCTGCAACGAAGGCTACGTCAACTAAATTCGAAGATTGTCCCACAAGTGTCCAACAACACCATATGTCTGGATGGAACAACCAGATGTTCTCCATTTGCAGAAAGAGTCAGATCCTATCAGTCGGTGCAAATCTTGCTGTTCCGTCTCAGCCACGATTTGAGAAAAGCTTTAGGTCCCTTCCTGGTTTGCCAAATCTTGCAATTTTCCATTGGTATTACTCTGTACCTCTATTTCCTGGCGAATGAGATCCTTTCCAAAACCCTCAAATACAAATACTCCCTCTTATTGGACACCTATTGGAACTGCATCATACTGACTCTATTGACTATCGTCATTGATTCCTGCCAATCTGCGTTTAAAGAGGTGAAGCCGTAATTATTATCATTTAGAATGATGCATTTTTTAAAACTCCCATAGGTTTCGACAGAGAAAAATCTTAAAGTGAACAATTTGCAGTGTTGAGTCGAGGTTTATTGGTCCAATGGTCCGGTGGGTACAGGAATTGGAAAACAATAATCAAATGCAGTGTTTCTTGTTCCCTCTTTTGAAAATGATTAACCACCCTCACGTTCACCGTAAGACGGTAAAAACGCACTAATATGATCCATTTACATAAAAAGCCAATTTTAGTCACTTATTTGTTTTTAATTGTCATTTATATTAAGGAAATGTCATTTTAGAAAAGTTCTATTCCAGAGTTATTTTCTCGTAGCTCATTTAGATTTTATGTGTTCATATCCATTTTATGTGTTATTCTCGTTACTCCTCTAAAATGTATCATATAGAATGGCAACCGTAGAGAACCATTAATTTACGAAAACAATTCCGCATAGTCATTTGCGGATCAAGCAGTATATTTTTGAAAATGTTTTTTAGTCTTTGATTCTGCTTCTATGATTTGGCGATCGTATTAGAGTTAGGAGCAAAGATCCAAAAGGCTGTAGTTTACAAGCATACTAACCGTTGTGAAATTACATTTTGTTTTCCCTCATTGACGTCACACCACAAAAGGCATAAATACCCCACACCACCCATCGCACTCAGTTATCTTCTCTCCTGAAGATGGCAACGTAGTTGCCGAAGTACGTATTGAGAACAATACTTGCAAAGTGCGACCTCAGAGAAATCTAACCCCCGCTGGTTGGGATTTCCCAACTGTTAGTTTGCTTGCAGACTGCGGCTTTTTGAAGCTTTTCTCATAACTCTAAAGTGTTATTAAAGCCGTGCTCCTTTTAATAAATTGTAGATATTGATTTATAGTGATGTTATGGGCCGATCCGCTCGCGAATAGGAATAAATAGTGGAAGATTGCAATTTCGAGCTAAAATTCTGGTTTTATGTGATAATTGTCTAATTTTAGCAATTCGCTACTCCGAATATTTCTATTGGACACACGAGGGCAACTTTCACAGAAATCTACGTAATTTTTTTCTAGTTCTGATTTAAAAGTTCTTCAAAACCTTCTCCATCTTACTGAAAGCATTATTAAATCTATGTAAAATATGAGACTAATTACTTATGTCTTCTATTTCATATCTACGTAATCGTGGAAGGCTGATTCGACCAGTGTTTTAGTGTCTGAAGCGTTACTCAAGATGAAGGACGAGGATACACGGCGTGAGGTAAGACTGTTCAACGTTCCTTAGAAAAATTTCAGTTGCATATGCGCTCTGCTTATAGTTTCCTATTTAAAATTAACCTATAAGACTTTTTTACTTAGCTCATTGAAAAATATTTGTGGTTGGGATGTCTTCCATTGAAGACATGCCAATCATCAAAACCGTAAAAAACACTCAGTAATTTCAATTTACTTTGAAATTCATTCCTATACCCTAGATAAACAACTTTAGCGGCAGGTTTCCGTTTAAAAAACTTCAGCATACCGCCTGTCTTAATGTGATTGTTTTTTTTAATGTATGCAACACCAAATTTGAAGAATTTGCTTGGGATATTTGGGATACTCAAGTGGGTATCCCTCCTACCACACGCCGGAAGGCGGCTTGCAGGGTATTTATGTAGATGTTGGTTGCACATTTACCTTTAATGAATGCAGTCCCGGGTTCGATTCCCGGTGGGGTCCATATCTGCGAAAGAACCTTAGTTAAGACCCCCTTAGTAGAAGCAGTTTTTAACAATTTACTACTACTATTTTTTATTTACTCTTAAGAAAATTGAAAAAATAAAGATCTTATTGCTTCACAGGTCAAATGTATCATTGTTTCTAATTTTTCCAAGCTCTACTTTGTGGAAGGAAGCCATACTAAAGAAGAACATACACAGTAATTTCTGTAAATTACTAAGTATTTGCTCTGATTTCTTTAATATTAATGTTTACTCAGCATTCTCTACTTTGTGAACATCCCCTTAATATGATAATTAATTATGCAATTTTAGTGGCTCGTTACTTAAAATTTCTAT
The DNA here is from genome assembly GCA_000376725.2 of Ladona fulva. Classification (NCBI taxonomy): domain Eukaryota; kingdom Metazoa; phylum Arthropoda; class Insecta; order Odonata; family Libellulidae; genus Ladona; species Ladona fulva. The sequence goes on from KZ308247.1 coordinate 1,279,504, forward strand.
CTTCTTCTTTGACAGTTACTCCTCTTCTCGGATCAGCTGCTGCACACCAAATTCCGCTTTAGCGCCTGTGGATTCTTCAGCCTCGACTTCACTTTGCTCACTTCGGTGAGGGTCTTACGAACAATCAAAATGACTACTTAAGAAAGGAGAAAATAATTCAGTTTATATTGGTACTCTTCCAATTTATTCTTTACCTTGAAATGTTTTTCGATACACTCTCGTTGCTCATATTTGTATTTAAATGCTGTTATTATG
>KZ308247.1:1333258-1371994 GCA_000376725.2 Ladona fulva
AATGAACGGTGAAATTAAAAGAAGTTGCAATGGAACCGGAACACATCGCTAGGTCTATCACAGAGGATTCTCCATTATAACAGTTATAACGTGTCTTCTCCCCATTGTTGAATAAAATCAAGTTAAAATTGGTTATTACATCCTCAATTAGACGACCTCGGCCATTTGCATCATTTACAGTGTCTCCCCATAAGGTGCTATGTGCATTAAAATCGCCTAGGAGGACAAAGGGTCTTGGTAGTTGTGTAATGAGGTTTTCCAAATTCGCATGTGTTACTGGAGCCCACTCGGGAAGGTATACATTGCACAAGGTCGTCATATTTGGGATTCTGAGTTCTACCACTCCACCAGTGGGAGAGACAACAGCACATGCAACACCCAAGTTGGATTTAGATCCGTCAGTGAAAATTTGACTGTATTCATGATAGTCTGACAAGATCTTTAATATCAGACTGATAACCTTGGATATGAACTCTGTTTCAGGCGCCAAGTACTGGTCCAGGTGCATATATAGGTCAGGTTATCCCTATCTACTGGCCGTTTGGTCTGACGTGCCTCACGGTTCTGTGCTTTCTTTGCTGTTTTTCGCTCCCCAGTGAGTACTGGTCGCCTTTCGCACCACTCGCGCGTTTTCGCGCATTTTGTACTACTTGGTTTACTAGGTATTTTTTGCAAAGAGTCACGCCAAGGCCGCTCCGTGCCTCGCCGCGGCGACAGCCCGCAGTACCTCGTTGAGGGAAGGCAAACGGAGAAATACCACGTCGGCCTAACTGGCACCCAACCCACCGGTGCGAGGTGCCCGCTTGCGCCGAGTAAAGACCAGGACAACTGGTAAGCCAGTCAAGTACTGGCCGGTAGCTGCTACCTATCTATACAGTTACTCAGAGGGCACACTTTGACAAGGCTAGGCCCGGGTCCCACCCGGCACCTGTGCGCAATATGAAAGGAGACAAAGAGAGCCCAACTGCGAGTGACGCAATGAAGAGCTGCCTATGGATTCAGGCAGACATAAAGCAAATCTTCCAGGAGGACAGCAGGGTCACCAAATTGACCCGGGTATCAGTAACTGCCAAGATTACAGGTCTGCATGAGGCCGAGAGGAGTGGCTACCATAAAGTCCTTCAGGACATTGAACGCAAAATCAGCAAGGTCTCCTACGCTGAAAAAGTCTCCGTTGGTTAGCCGGCCGCCCCCGTTAATGCAAAGGCAGTGGACAAGGGTAAGCCTTCGGACGAAGCCCGTGAGGTGAAGGATCGGCACATCGCGTTCCTGAAACCAAAAGACGGGGTGAAAGTGACAATGGAACAGATAACCCAAAAACTGACAGAAGCGTTGGATCCTAAGAAAGACAAGGTGAGAATCAAGCTCACAAGGCCAACGAAGGACGGGGCAATCATGATTGAGATAGCCACGGCCAGTGACTTGACAAAGCTCATGAACAACGCGAAGCTAAAGCAAAACAATTGCTGTGAGCTGGCTTTGCAGAATAAAAGGAAACCAAGGCTGATCATCTATGACGTGGATGCAGCCAAAGATAAGCAAGTCCTCGTTGAGGTCTGTGGACAAAACAGGCTCAGTTCCGAGGAGGACTTAAATCCTATTTTCAGGACTGTCCCTAAGGAACTACCCCAGAAGCCCAAAAAGTCCTCCTGCAGCAAGGTAGGTTCTACTGCGGTTACACGAGATATCGTATCAAGGACTACCTGGTAGTCACCCGATGCGCAAAGTGCATGAGATACAGCCATATTGCCAAGCACTGCAAAGCGGAAGAGTCCTGTAGGAACTGTGGAGAAAGTGGGCATAAAAAGGACGAATGCAAAGCTGTTGAGGCACGTTGCGCGACCTGCGGGCTGAAAAGCTCATGGGACGGAAAAATGGAAAACTGGGAGGCGTACTTGCTGGCCAGACGGCGGCTCATTGAATGAACTGATTATGGGTGTTAAACCAATAATCCAGATCCTGCAACTCAACGCAGCACGGAGCAAGGGAGACATGGCCGATCTCCAAACTTACGTCGATAAACATCCCGTCGACATAATATGTCTCCAGGAGCCATATTTAAGCTGCGGTAAACCACATTGTTTTCCAGCTGGCACCAGGTACTTCCTCGCGGGTAATTCCGCCATGGCAGTTGCCATTGTGTGTAACCAGTACATGCAGGCCATTGGGCTGTCACAAGCTATGAAAAATCAATTCCTGATTGTAGAAATAGGTTACCTGGTCAGTCCGTCACGATAGTGAATCAGTATTGCCAGTACGCCGATCCGATACGACTCCACATGGCTGAACTATAAGCCACCAGGGAGCTTATGCGGCCCCGCACAATGTATGCCGGTGATGCAAATGGACACGTCATTGAGTGGCAGTGCAATGAGACAGACGAGAAAGGGGAAGTACGAGTCGCATTCGATGACCTACGGCTTACAGTTCTCAACAACAACAGAACGCACACGACGACCTATGCAGGACATGCAGGTCACAGGACCAACATCGATGTTACCGTGTGTAGTTCCCTCCTGTTGGACCAGGTATGTGACTGGAAGGTGATGGAGGGGGTAACCACCAGCGACTACAATGCTCTTTTGACCACAATAGACCTAGAGAGACTTGCACCGTCCCTTACACGCAAAAGACGGCGTTTTAACATCAGGAAAACCAATTGGGTCGAGCTGGCTGAGGACTTGCGTGTGACCGAGGTGACTCTCACAGGTTGCCCAAACAAGGATGCAGTGCGTATAACCGACACAATCTACAACACCTGCGGAAAGCATATTCCCTTGTGCGGAGAAAAACCCTGGCGTCGGGCCGGCTAGTGGAGCCCAAAGCTTGAGAGACTGAAACAGTTAGTTAGACGCGCCCGCAGACAGGCTAAGCGCACGGTTGACCCTGAGGACAAGCGTTCGGCAAAGAGACAATTGAAGTCATACAAGCGTATGATCAGAGAGCACAAAGAGCAGACTTGGTACAGGTTCGTGGAGACGCAAATCCTGCAGGACCTATGGTCAATCCCTAATAAGATCGTGACCGGAAAGCTGAGAAGTCCGGAGGCCATGTACACGTTACTCAGAGAGGACGGTACTGCCAAAAAGGACTGGAAAGACACTTAAGCCCACCTCCTAGAGACCCTTTTCCTAGAACCTACGGGGAACCCCTATAAAAACTGGCGACGAGTAAGGGAACCGATTCCCCCAGTAACTAGCGAGGAGATACTTAAATCGGCGGTACGCTTTAGGAACAAGAAACCACCTGGCCCAGACGGGTTGAATGCTGAAATCATATGGGCTGTCCTGACTTCCATGAAGCACATACTTGCCTGCCATTTTAATGAATGTCTAAGGAAAGGTGTCTTCCCGAAGTGCCTCAAAAAGGTTAAGGTCTGAGTACTTAACAAACGTAAGGGAAAGGACCCCAAGTCGGCCAACTCCTACAGGCCGATCTGTTTGTTAAACACCCTAGGGGAGCTCCGGAAAGGGTCATATATTTATAAGACTGGATAAATACTTAACTGAATTGGAGCTGCCCCATGAAAGTCAGTATGGGTATCGTGCTGGAAGGAGCACAAAGATGGCAGTAAACCGCGTGTGCAGCAGAGTCAGCGCCAGTAACTCCAAATACGTCATGGGGATACTCATAGACTATAGTAATGCATTCAATAGATTGGAATGGACTGTAATTGGACGGATGGAGGTAATTGGTGTCCCACCATATCTCAGTAATAGTAGTAGTAATGTTCAGGTTTAGGGTGCTTCAACGGCTTAGGTTATTTGCACCACCAATATCAAGTACGTTCTATAAGTTTGCTTTATTTATATTTGTATTTATTGACGTATGTTGTTTGTTTTGGCTGTACCTCAGGAACATCCTGAAGTCTTATTCCGAGGGAATAAGTGTCGCCGTAACGACTGACGAGCCTAGGGTAACCAAAAGGACCCTGAGGGACTGCCCTCAAGGGTCGGTACTTGGACCGTTACTTTGGAACATATACCTAGACTAACTGCTCCAGAAACTAGGGTGTAATGACTGTGTGTGTGACCAGATCGGCTATGCCGATGAAATAATCATTCTAGTGGAAGGGCAGGGACATATTAAGGTAAAACAGTTAAACTGCCAGGGAGCAACGGCCAGCACATCTGAACTGAGAAAATACATCGAGGAGGCATGGGTAGGCATTGCTTTGGTTCAGGAGCCATACGTAGTTGGCGGGTGTATTCAAGCACTACCCATGACTCACAGAACCGTATATAACAATAAAGGAGAATCTTTTGCAGGAATTATAATCAGGGAATAACCTTTAACAGTAACTAGGATTGGTCAGTTGTGTAACAAATATGCAGCATGCCTGCAGGTAGCGGGATGGGGAACACTCCCGCGGCATCCCAGCCTGTCTTAAGAGGCGACTAATTGGACGGGGAGAAAACCCCGAAAACAAACCCCAAGAGCAGCAAGAGCTGAGCCCGGACAGTGACGTGGATCAGCTGACCAAGGATCCATCCACGTGTTTGCCGAGCATGGAGCCCCGTAAGAAGGAGATGGGTGTCCTGGAGGTTGAGTGCCAACCATTGGCACAACACACCTCTTTGGCCCCGGATTCGCTGTAAACGGAAGGCAAGGGAACGGCAAGGGATTATATCCCCTGACGGCTGGGGATGTAATCTTTCCGAGCATACGTCAGATCTGTGCGAGCTCTCGGGATGCCCGGGTGCATTCTAGGGGGGCCTGATGAGGGATGAACTTTGGAGGAACTTCCATCCTTCTGTAGGTCCTGCCCTGTCTGCATCGTGGCATCCTGGGAACTATGTCTCTTGGGTAGCCCTAGCGACCGCATCGGTTTGCGATGTGGCGTCCCAGTTTCTGTGGCTCCGTGGTGGGTGGGGAACTCGAGGTATGAAGTTCTTAATTCTTCTTATGGAAAACTACTTTCCTCCACAAAAAAGACCCCACCCAGAAATGGGAGATGGAGAAAGAGTCAAGATTTGCAAATAATACTTAGTGGTAAATGTGTTAATGAAGGTGATAATCTTACTAAGGTGTCCCCATTTTTAATACACAAAGTTTTGACTAATTCTATCCCGGGATCGCTCGAGGCGGTCAAAACACTCAGGGATGGTACCTTGTTGATGAAAACGTCTGACGAATAACAAAGTGAGAAACTCCAGGCTCTACAAAAAAGTCATGACATTTCTATTAGGGTTGAGGTCCACAGATCCCTAAACACCTGTCGAGGAGTTATATCTTCCTATGACCTTTTATATGTCTCAGAAGAAGAGATAACGAAGGAGATGGCATCGCAAGCTGTCATCTCCTGTCGTAGACTGAGAAAGAGACAGGATGGTGAATTAAAGAGAACAACATCTGTGGTACTTACGTTTGCTCTAGAAAAGCCTCCTGAAAAGGTATATGTAGGCTTAGAAGTATGTTCTGTGNTGGGAATTATAGACCTATATCCCTAACATCATGTCTCTGCAAGCTGTTTGAGAAAATGGTCAATCCACGTCTGATCTGGTGCTTGGAAAAGCGTAGTCTGCTCTGTAACATCCAATGTGGCTTCAGGAAGCAGAGAAGCATTGTTGACCACCTGGTAAGAATAGACACATATATCCAGGAAGCTTTTAACTATGGACAACATGTGATGTTCTTTGATTTAGAGAAGGCCTATGATACCACCTGGAACTACAAGATTTTAAAGAAATTATATGACTATGGTTTTAAAAGTAAGCTATTAGATTTAAAAAAATAATTTTAACTAAAGGAAATCTTAGAGTGAGGGTAGGAGATTGTTACTCCGACCAGTCTTCACTTAAAAATGGCATACCACAGGGATCTGTTTTAAGTCTTACCTTATTTGCAATAGCAATAAACGATGTTGCGTCATCAATATTACCACCTGTTGAGGCATCATTCTTCGTGGATGACCATGCGATTTTCTGTCGTTCTCAGAAGCTAATCACAGCTGAATAGCAGCTGCAATTACCTGCAGGCTCAACAACAACAACCTGCAAGCTCATGCTCTGCAATCGTTCCTTAAAATTTGTGGAATGTGTCACCTTCTTGGGAATGTACTTGGATCTACGACTTAATTGGAGGACACATATAAGAGACACCTGAAACTGAAAGCACATGCAGGAATGAATATTCTTAAAGTAATTGCTAACAGATCCTGGGGTGCAGATCGAAAATCTATGCTGCTACTCTATAGATCATTCATTTGTACAAAGCTGCACTATGGGTGTTTTATCTATGGTGGTACAATACCATCCTTTTTACGACCTCTAACATCTGTGTATAATGCTGGCCTACGACTTGCAACTGGTGCTTTCCGGACTAGCCCTGTTGTTAGCATCTATAGTGATGCTGGTGAGATCTCGTGCAGTACAACCTCTTGCTGTACGAGTCCACAGGTTTTTAGAAAACCATGATATAGTGCTTCCCAATATCTTGCGAACATGCCCCTTCAGAGGACCACCTTGGACGCTGTCTAGGCCTGATGTCTCACTTGCGTTGGCTGCTCAACCAAGGGCCACTTTGCTCCCTGATGAACTGCGGTCCAGATCCTTGTTGGCATTATCTGAATTCCAAGGTTTTAATATTGTGTATACAGATGGATCGAAGACGGATGCAGGGTGTGCAAGTGCATTCATTGGTACAGGTCTTTTACATGGGGCCAAGCTACACCCAATATGCAGTGTATTTGAAGCAGAGCTAATGGCCATCAAGCTTGCCCTAGAATTCTTCCAGGATCAAAGGCTACCCACTCTCATCTGTTCTGACTCAATGAGTTCACTGAATGCCATCACCTGTTATGAACCTGCACACCCACTTGTCCAGGAAGTGCAATATCTGTGTAGCAGACTTAGTGAGAGAGGAGTCCAAGTAAAATTTCTTTGGATTCCTGGACATGTGAACATAGCAGGAAATGAGGAAGCAGACAGGGTAGCAAAAGAAGCCACAAGAAAGCCTACAATACATCTTGAAGCTGTGTCCTCAAGAGATCTGAAGTTCCAACTCAAAAGTATTGCCTTAAAGGACTAGGAAAAGCAATGGTCTTCACTAACTGGGAATAAGTTACGTGCAGTCAAGGAAACCATTAAACCTTGGGGCTCTTCTGTCAGAAAGAATAGGAGGGAGGAAGTATTTTTAACACGTTTGAGAATTGGACATAGTGCACTGACGCAGTCATACCTTTTTACAACTCCCTGTATACCTCCCCACTGTGACAAGTGTAACACCCAACTCCCTATATTTCACATCCTCACTGAGTGCAGGATCTATTCTAGTGAACAGGAGAGATGTTTGGGAGCAAGCACACTGAAAGATATTATTGGAGATGATCATGGCAAGATAGACAAAGTTATTTCTTTTATGAAGGAGACTGGACTCTTCCAAAGAATCTAACACAAACTTGGAGTTTTTTCTTTGCTCTGCTAATTATGATCAACTTTCTGCATTGCTGCAAGTAATATTCATTGTTCTTGTAGTGCTAGAAATTAAATTAAGACATAATTTTTAATAGCAAGAGAAGGTGCAAAATGACTTTAGCTGTCGAGGCACCTTATAAGTACACTACTACTACCATACATTCCTATATCTTAGGTTAATCCTTGAGATATCTTATATTTAAGAGTCCATTCCTCAGTTGATGCTTCTAAGTAGCCATCATGATTACTAGAGGTGGGAACATTTGAATAAAACATTAGAATAATTCGATTGTTCGCTTCAATCAAATTATTTGAATAACATGTTTCGAAACCAAATAACTTCAATGGAATGATTCTATCCANAGGGACTGCGGAAGCCAGACATGGTTGCGGCCAGGGGAGATGAAGTAAGAGTGATTGATGTGTAGCTGGTAGTCCGTGCGCAGCTCTTACCCAGGCATCGACAGAATAAGGAGAAGTATGAGTCTAATACCAGTGTCTGGGAATGCCTGCGCAGGAACTATCCCGGCGAGAGGAGTATTAACGTCAGCACCTGCACCCTCTCCTGGCGCGATATCTGGTGTGGGCTCCCTGCGATGGATCTAAGACGTATGGGAGTGACTGGAAGATCGCTTGGAGGAATGACCAACAGAGTACACTAGGTATCACATAATCATTGGAACAGGTTCAACTGGCACTGTGCTACGAGGGTACATGGTACGGGGTTACAAGAAATTAATTTTATTGGTGAATTTTATTGTAAAAAGAAAATAAAAACTTGGAAAGGTGACGGGTAGTGGCAATGGTGGTCGCTCCTCGTCCTCCTAAAAAAAAGAAGGCCGCGGCGGGATTCTGGCGGAAGTAACCATTATTCTCTTAAAGTGAGTGCGGCGGGACTATGGCGGGAGTAACCATTATTCTCTTAAAGGGTTGGGTAACGCTCCTCGGGGAGGGTTCGTGCTTCGGCACGGATTTCGACCCTTGGGAAACGTACCTGGCCAACGTATGTGCCAACCCCACCTTGTCGTGGTAAGAAAGCTTGAGCCTCAAGAAGGGACAACTTCCTGGTGGGACTAACGGGGCTCTGGCTTTTTTGGGGCCGGGGGGATAGCAGCCCTCCTGTAGTGCGGGCCCCCTTTGAAGAAGGAGTCCTACCACAAGTTAAGGGGTTCTTTCTTAGGTGTCGACGGTAAGTCGCGCAATAAACACTCCTTTAGTAGGAAGAAAGAAATAGATATAATTACCTCCTGTCTGGTTAGTCTAGATCGGGGGGGCCTTCTCCGGCGATGCGAGGATGGTGAGGAGGGTCGGTGCGAGGAAGATCGGTGATAACGGGTCCTAGGCGTGGAGGCGAAGTCGGCACGGTTCCGCTCTCCGCAACAGTAGCACACGCGCCGAATCAAGCCGAACAACCTCGAAGTAATCTAATCCCGCACTTAAATAACCTATCCTTTTGGGCTCATTTCTGGGGAGAGGGAACTCTCCTACTTGGGCTAGGCCGTGCGCAAAAAGGTCAAAGTGCGGGTGGTGCCAGAGTCGGCCGCGGGGATGGAAATTTTGGGGAACAACATGTTTATGCGGCCGTGCAAGGAAAATAGAGGCAAGATAGGATTGCTTTGGGCCACAAGGGTAGGGGGGAATGCAAATGAAAAGGTAGGGCAATCCGGAAAAATAAGGAAGTTCGGCTGTACGCAGATAGCCGAACTGCGCAAAGTTCGAACCCATGGAAAGTTCCACTGCAGCGCGTGATTCCCCTCTTGTGCCGGGAGCAAATAAAAAAGGAAAGAAAAAGAAAACGTGAAAGGCGTGAGGAAGGGGGTCAGGAAATGTAATTAGAATACGTTAAGGTATATCCTTGCATCCCGGGTCACTACACCCCAGCTCTTTATTCCAGTTCCGCTATGAAGAAGAAGCATGACTCAGATAACCCTAGGACGACACTGGGTCCCGGGGATTTGGACAGTGCCTGCAAAGCAAACAGAGGCTGCCGCCCTGCCGAATATACCCGAGGTACGAGTTCCTGTTGAGCCTGCCCAGTTCGTTTGTAGCTTATGTCCAAAGAGATTCCATTCAGCCCGTGGTTTTGGGATCCATGTCCGGAGAGCCCACCCTCTAGAAGCTATAATGAGCGGGTCTAGGTGGAGCATGTTAAGCAGGTTTGATCGCTGGAGGAGGAGCGCATAATGGTCCTGATCGAAGTGGAAGGAATTCGCCAGGGAGTCTGCTAATTCATTTTCGAGCGGCTCCCTTGCCGGACGATTGAGGGGAACAGAGGGAAGATTATATCACCTCTGTATAAGGATCTGGTCAAGGTCTGTTGCGATCCGATGCTCCCCCCCCCCCTAGGGTGCCTTTGGAGGTCCCGCCAGACATGAACCTGAAGTCTAAAATCCTCGATGTGATCAGGGTACTGGCTGAGAACGCGGGGCTTTGGTTGTGGTCTGGCAGGTTCCCTTCCTTAGACGCTTGGGGGAGGAAGAGGTTGGTCCTCGGGATGCCCTCCACCGTTTGGAGGGTTGGTCGAATTTCCCGGGTGCGAAGGTACTCCGCCCCACCAGACCACCCGCTCTCCCTGCGCAGTTGGAACCCGAAGATCCGGTTTCCAGGGGGCGCCGCCGGCGTCGGGAGTAGGCTAGGCTAGGTGGTCCAGGAGCTTGGTAAACGATGTTTGTCTACATCCATCAGGGGGGTACTTGAAGCTAGGGAGGGCACTGTGAACATGTCCATCTCTCCCTAAGCTGGAGGAATGGTGGATTCCCATATTCCTAAAGCAGTCGGCACCCTATGTTGGGGGTCCCCCGTGGTGGTGGAGTGAAAAATGAGAATGCCTGCCTCCTCCATCTAATTACGGAGGGGGATGTGGAGGCTACAAGGATTAATTGCAGCAAGGCTCCTGGTCCTGATGGCGTTACTGCTCGGCGGTGGATTGCGGTGCCCCCGTCATCCAGTGGTCTAAGGGTCCATTAGCTGAAGGCCCATCCCGTAGAAGCTAATGAACGGGTGGTGGTGGAGCGGGTGAAGAGGAGATGGACGGGGGAGGAGGTGAGCAGAATGGCCCTGATTGAAGTGGAAGGTTTGCGCCTGGGAGCCAGATGCATGAATGTATGTATCGTTCAGAGACTCTCTGGCAGGACTATAAAAGTATTCAAGAAAAAGAGAAGAGCTAAGAAATATCAGGGTATTGTTAAGGGCCTATATAAAAAGCTGGGCCCATACCTCCTACCTAGCGGGTTAGTTCCTTCACTCGCCTGGGCGATGAAGAGGTTGACCCTCCATAACTCGGAGTTTTGGATGAAGGATGTCCTGGGGGCGAAGGAGCTCGCCCCACCAAGAAGCCCATTCGATCTGCGCGGTTGGAAACCGACCAGCATACTTCCAAATGACGTCGTCGGGAGTACGCCAGGTTAGCAGCAAAGAAGAACATTGCTGCTGCGATAAGGGGGTTTCGTCAGTAGAGTTAATGGATGTTGATATATCCCTTGAAAAGCCAGAGGTGTGGTGCATTCCACTACTACTAGTAGTAGTCGTAGTAGTATTAATTTTATAAGGTGCTTCAACAGCTTAGGTCATTTTGCACCTTTGCAGCATACTGGTTATTAGGATTCCACTACTTCTTAAAGGTATCAAGAAGTAGGCTATTGCCCCCTGCGGCGGTGGTAAACAGGAGTTCGCCCCCCTCCGTCTTCCTATCTCGGTGGAGGAGGTAAAGGCGAATGGGATCGCCGTTCAGAAAGCTCCTGGGATGGATGGGATTACTGCCCGGTGGTAGAACGAAGTGCATCTGTCCATCATGGCTCTGCTGCTAAACCTACTCCTTCTGCACGGTGACAGCCAGAGAATTCGTAAGGCGTCGCGGACTGTATTCATCCCGATGGGACAATCGGTGTCGGCGAGGGATTTCAGACCCAGCTCCGTTGGATCCGTGGTTCTCCGTCACATTCATCGTATCCGTGCTTCACGGAATGAGACTCCCGCTCTTCGATGAGCGGAAGCGAGCGTTCATTCGTTGAGAAGGGTTCCTGAAGTACGTTCTTAAACGTGCAAATTCGATCACCTAACCGCATGCCATGGATCCGTCGAAGAGCCTGTCCTCGTTGCCAGAGGATCTGGCAGGGAGATCCACTGTCACCGTTACTCATTAACCTTGTGGTGGATGAAGTCCTACAGCAGCTGTCTGATAGTAGTAGTAATTGGTTTTAAGGTGCTTCGACAGCTGAGGTCATTTTGCACCTTGTCTAAAGTGATATGTAATCCACTAAAACCTATTTTACTTCACCTTGGAAAATAGGGGAAGGTTAAAAACTCATTCTTCACCGTATAGAACGGTGGCGTGAGAACATGATTAGAAAACATTAGCTGTCTGGTGAGGTGGGGTCTGAACTGGGGATTGTGTCATTGTGGATTTTATATTAGTTGTATGTCATTTTATTGTTGTGCTGTATATGTTGCCACCGGACGTCAAGTCCAATTGTAAGTCGTTAAATAATAATAATAATAATGTCAGCGTGAATTCCCTGGCGTATGCCGATGACCTCGTCCTCACCACGTCGACCGTCCTTGGGATGAAGAGGCAGTTGGCCATGGTTGAAGAGGTTCTGAAGCGTGTTGGTCTGAATACGAATGCAGGGAAGTGGGTGGCCTATTCGTTGGAACTGTTGGGGAAAGAGAGGAAGGTGAATGTGATGACGGTGCAACTACTCAGGGTAGGAGGGACCACGATTCGTGAACCTGGGGTCCTGGATATGGCGAGGTACTTGGGTCAGGACGTCGTTGATCCTAAGTTATTCCAGGCGAGAGCTCTTCTAAACCAGCTGTTGGGGAAACTAGTAGTAGTAGTATAAAGTTGAGGCGCTTCACTACAAACTTTGCTTGCAAATTTAATTCAACTAAAAATCCGTCATTAATCCAACAAATTTAACATAATATTATAAATAAATAGATAGAATATAAATAAATAAATAGATAAAAACCATCTTGGTAAAATAGATATGATTCTGTTCCTAATGTAGGACAAAAAATCTTTCCCAAGAAGGGTTTTTGTCATATCTGTTTATAACCTGGTAAATGTCGGACAATTAATTTCCTGATAGCTAAAACTTGTCAAAAATCCAACAAATTGTAGATAAAAATATGAAAATGAACAAACAAAAATAAAAAAAGGAGATAAAAACTGTGTGTTGGTAAAACACATCATAGTTTCTAATCTCCAATTCATTTACGTTGTACAAAATATCTTTCAAATTAATGTCATATTTGTTTATATAGACCTGTCTTTCTCAAGAACTTTAAAACTCTGTTGAGATTTCCTGTGTCATTATTTAAAATATCTCTAAGATCACCCCCGATATTTAAATGATTCCGTAAGGCCTGATATTGTTCGCAGGTTGTGAGGATGCGTTTAATAGTGAGTGGGGAGTTACATCTAGCGCACATAGGAACTTCCTTACCATCTGTGAAGAGGTATGAGTGTGTAAGAGCACAGTGGCCTATTCTCAAACGCGCAATCACTACTTCCTCACGCCTACTCCTGCCACACGAAGTTTGCCATGAGTAAACATCCTGTTTGTTGCTGGTTAGATTTTGCCATTTTCGGTGCCATTTCTCATGTATTTTTCCCCTGAGCATCACTTTCAAGTCGTCGGCAGAAATATAATCAGAGTCTATTGTTTCTTTAAGGAGAGCATTCCTGGCTGCTGTGTCGACCCTGGAACCCAACAGAAAATAAGCTTGGTCCCCTGTGAGTGCAGGGCGATTAAGGATATATGGATCTTTTTTACAATCGGGTGTGAGGGGGAAAAGGATGCAATAGCTTGTAATGAACTCAGTGAATCTGTACAGATCATGGATGGTTTATTGTGAGACCCAATTTGCTGAAGTGCTGTGTTAATTGCATGAAGTTCTGCTGTGTAGACACTGCATCCTTTCTGCAGTTTCAACCCTGTCACTCCAGAAATGGGAGAGACAACTNAAGGTTTGGATAGTATTTTCAAACAGAAGAAAATTAAGATCTGTTATGTCAGCGATCTTAATTTGAAGAATTTACTTGGCTCCACTAAAGATAAAGTCCCTCTTCTCCATAAGTCTGGCATTTATCAGATTACCTGCCCAGGTTGCAACCTTAAATATATTGGCCAAACAAAAAGACGGGTGTTAATCAGATTTAATGAACATTTAGCTCACTTTAAAGCAGGCATATATTCGAATTCTAGTGTAGCCAATCATATGCAAGAGCAAGCTCATAATATTTCGTTAGGAGACTTAAAGTTATTAATAAACATAAATTACGGTTTTAATGCTTGGGAGAATTTATATATTTAAAAAAAAATCGTCACTCCATCATGAATTCTAACTTAGATTTTGATAAAAGATCGTATTGCTTTTTGGACTCCGCTAGTTGATTCCCTTTTGTTTTTCGACTGTCTCTACAACCGGGACTGTTCACTGTCAGTCACTATCACGCCTCTGAAGATGCACTCTGGGAGTGCGAAACGCGCTTTAGGTTCAACGTTCCCGTTTTTGGTGGTTTTTGGATTTTGTGATTTTTGTTACATTTTGCCACCAGCGGCACTCCATATATTCAGATTTGTCTAATGATGAACAGTTTTCGAGTACGACAGTAGGCCAGCCTATTGACTTCGCTGCGGAGGGTACCACGCTTGTCGTTGCCAGTCCGTCCCGGAAGGTTTCCGAGTGGAAGATAGTTTCAAGCCGCGGTGCTCGCGGCATAGTGCTCCAAAAGCAGTGTGCTGTGGATGATTCGGCTGAACCGGCACCAGTTAGAGATATGTTTGTGGTGCTGACCGACCTAGAGCTAGAGCACTCGCCCGTTGTCACGAAGGAAGCTGGGCCGAAGGAAACCCATGGGGGGAGGGGAGTTTTAGTGAGTGAGGATATTTTGGTTTCCTTGGAGGATCTGGTCTCACATTAACGGACTGTTACCGCCCGATTTAATAAAAACTCTTTTGGTTCACAGTTTATGGTGTAAAAACAAGATTAAAAAAAATCATATGTTCTCTCGTGGCCTAGGAACCGAGATATTATAAATGCAAAATTGTAAACTGACCACCCGGGCCCCTCACTGCGATGCCGCACTCTCAGACGGGAATAGCGGGCGCGAGTCCCAATGAGCTCGCCGCTCTGTCGAGAAAACGTCACGTGGGGGAAATTGGAAGGTAATTATATCGAGACGGGAAAACTGGGAGATATGGACTCGTTATACATTTCATTATACATATTCAATTCTTGACCTGAGTGTCGAAGTAAAGGACGTGAGACCCACCTAGTGACAAGCCAACGGCCACCAAGCCCTCATTATCCGGTATTTCTTTTCCAGTGTCGCCCGTCTTAGCTGAGCAGCAGATTAGTGTTAAGTACTAGAAGTTCTTTTTAAGTATTTTATTTTTTTAGAAAACTCTTAGTCGTTGCAGGTTTCTTCGTTTCATCTGTCTAGAGTAAGATATTTAGATATTTTTATTCCTATTAATTCCGGTTTTTGTTTCCGCTTCACTACCCTGGTTATCCTTTAAACAAACCCGTCCTTTTCTTCCACCAAAGAAGATTATATTTTCGCTCCTGGCATCATCGTATAGATTAATTCAGTTATTTCCTTAGTCTCAGGTTAAGTTTCAGTGTTAGGTTAGGTTAACGTATTTCTTTTGCTTGGTGGTTCTTTTTGCATGTTTGTTTTAAATCGGTTGAGGTTTATAGGTTAGAATAGCATCTCCTAGGTCTACCGTTTCCTCCTTCCTGTTAACCACTGCCCTCAAGTCCCTCCGGGCCGAGAACGCGGAACTCAGAAGGTTGGTGGCGTATCTTGCCTCTAGGGTGGAAAGGTTGGAGGCATCCTCCCCACGTGTGGGATCTGAGGGTAACACCCCGAAAGCTCGCTGCACCAAGTTGGCGGCTCGGGCTTGTCTTAGCGGGGAAGCCGGCAGAGCGATCGACGGTGCCTCGAAGGTCTCACCGCGGGCGGGGATGTCGACGGCCAGGAAACCCGATGAGTGGAAGGTAGTCTCCATTCGGGGGGATCGTGGGGTTGTTTTGCGGAAGCAGGGAGTTGAGGAGGCCACGGAATTTTCTCTCCCTGTTAGCAATCGTTTTGTTGTCGGAAGACTACAATAAGAGTCAATAGAGTCGGTACGAAAAACAGTGAAGTGGTACAAATTTTTTTTTTTCATGTTGTGGACATGAGTGTCTTCAACGCTCACGTGCTACATTGTGTTTCTAATAATAAAAAGATTCCGATGGCAAAATTTCACATCTCCCTCATTCGGGAAATGGTGGAAAGATTTGCAGGCCCTAAAGGAAGAGGTGGTGGCAGAAAGTCAGAGGAAGATGTTCCTCTGCGTCTTTCTGGTCGTCATTTTCCTAAAATTGTTACGTCAGATGCTTGTAAGTCTGGTTTACCACGCAAAGCATGTGTGGTCTGCAAAAATAAGAAGAAAAGAAGAGAAACAAGATATATGTGCGATGAATTTGGTGGGGTGGGATTGTGCATTGTCCCATGTTTTGAGATATTTCACACGCAAAAAAATNGATGAATGTGGTGGGGTGGGATTGTGCATTGTCCCATGTTTTGAGATATTTCACACGCAAAAAAATTATTAGAGTATAATTTTTCAATAATATTATTTTTTAATTTTATGTATGCGCTTAATTCATTTCATCATGTAAGACCTCATTTTCACTTTTTAGGCTTACAGGTATTTTGTCATTGTGGAACAATTATAAGTTCGATCAAAATGTTTTGGAAATTTGATAGAATCCTCCGATGTTAGAGATTATCTTGGGTTCGTAGAAGTGGGGAAAGACCAACTAAGGGGAAACGGTCATAAGTAAGCTCCTCTAGATCCTAATCTATAACCCACTTCGCACCAGAAGAGTGAGCAACATCTTAGTTGACGGAAAAGGTCCCCCTTCCCTCAAAACTTTGAGCCAGATGACCGATAGGCTTCAACCTTGAAAGTAAAACGTATTCTGATCTCCTTTGCTATGTTGCGAGATGAATGAGGAAAGCGTCCTTACGAAAACTACACGAAAGGGATTACTAACAGCAGAGCCACAAGAATATTTTCTTTAAAATTACATTTTTCGTAAGACCATTTTTCTCGATTCCAACTCAAGATATTNTTAAAATAATTTTATTCTGTAGTAAAACCCTTTAACTTACTGATTGTTTTAAAATTTACCATTATAATACAGAACGTGGAGAAAAAGAAACGGTAAAGCAAGTTAGTTGCGGAATTCATTCCAACGATTCAACCAACGCGGGAAGTACCGAGGCAAGCGGAAGCGGCATCAACAGCAGCAACAGTAGTGGTAACAGCAACAGCAGCAGCCAGAACACCCGTGACAACATGTTGCTACCATCTGTATCAACTGCCTGCGCGGTTGGGGAGAATACAGTACCAACGAGGGAACAGGAAGAGGAGGAGGAGGAGGGAGCCAGCGAAAGGCAAGATCTTTTATTTGAAATTATAGGCGAGTCATAGCGTTATTTCAAGAAATTTAAGATTTTTGGTAGGGAGTTAAAAATTAACCTCTTTAAACGAGGAGCGTAATGCCATGACATGCTTCGATGAGGCGATGGCAAATATTTTGAGCCATATTAAAGTGTCATGCGTTGCAGATAGTGACTTCCTAGGGTTATATGTAGAAGGTGAAGCTGATCCGATGAAATCAATTTGCATCTCATTCAGACGCGTGATCAGATGATGGCGGATGTCATCACATCCACTATTTCTAAGGTTATGCAGAGTAACGAATCATTTCTCACGGCAGCCCCAATAATTGTTCGCGTGCATCACGTGAATATGCCAAACGGGTGTGGGCGATATAAAACGGTAAATTTAGCAACATTTTCCGATTTTTGCAGGAGTAAAAGATCGATCATCACCATTAAAAATGGTGATGATAACCAGTGTCTGGCGAGGGCTATTGTAGTCGCCATGTCTAGGGCAGTAGACGATGAAGCGGTATTTAAACGTGTGAGGGATGACACCTCAATGATGCAGAAAAACAGGGCCATAGAGCTTTGCAGAAGAGCAGGGGTGGTTCTGAGCAATGGTGGCGGCAATCCGGAGATGCATGCGTTCCAGCAAGAACTTAAGGGGTGGAAAATAACCGTCTTCAAGGACCGAAAGGGCAGAGAAGTGTTGTTTGAAGGGCCTGATGTTGATTCTGAAGTCGAGGGTCAGAGAAGAAGAATCGACTTGATTTTTGGAGACAAACACTTCAACGTAATAACGTCACTGAGCGGGGCATTCAGCTGCTCATATTATTGCACATCATGCAAACGACCGTACAATACGCGCACTGATCATGTATGCCAATCATCATGCAGGAGATGCGGTTCAAAAACCGTGTGTAGAGGTCGCAATGTTGAATGCAATGTCTGTAACAGGGTATTTTTAGAGGGTGTTTGTTACCAGAACCATCTCAAAGCGGAATCCCATAATACGAAACCACTTTGCTCTCTTCTAAAGAAATGTAAAGATTGCGGGATAGTTTATAAAACTGCAGGCCGTAAAATCCCTCACATCTGCGGCGAGAATTTTTGTTTTAACTGCAACATTCACCATGTTGATGAACATTATTGTTACATGCAGATTGATAAAAAGACACCTGGCAGCAAAAGCGATACTTTGCACGTATTTTACGATCTAGAATGTCGGCAGGATGTTGTTTTACCGGGGGAGACCAATGTATTTCAACATATACCAACGCTGTGCGTCACGCAACAAGCATGTAAAACGTGCTGGTATTTTGAAGATGCACAACATATCTGCAGCAGCTGTGGGGTGAGGCAGCACATCTTCCATGACGATGATCCCGTTGCGCAATTGATCCAATATTTAAGGATCCCACGACGGGATTAAAAAAAATAATTTGCATCGCCCATAACTTGAAAGGGTATGATGGGCAGTTTCTCCTAACACATATTGTTTCTGACCTCAAAGGCACGCCGCAGGTTTTGATCTCCGGAACAAAGATAATGCTAATGGAATGGGAATCAATCCGCTTTATCGATTCTTTGAACTTTCTACCCATGGCTTTAGATAATCTCCCAAAACCATTAAACATCAACTCAGGTCTGAAGAAGGGGCATTTCCCTCATTTCTTTAACAAGAAATGCAATACTGATTATGTCGGTCCTCTACCTGCAAAGGAGGACTATGGATATAGATGACCACCGAGGAGAAGAAGCCATTCGACCAATGGTATGAAACCATGAAGCTCGAACCCTTCGATTTTAAAAAAGAGATCATCGAATACTGCGCAAATGATGTAACGCTTTTGAGGAGGGCTTGCGTAGTTTTTTTCCAATATTTTTGAGGAACTGACCAGCGTGCAACCTTTTAAGGAGTGTATAACTATTTCCGGTGCATGTTTGTGCGCCTTTAGAAGGAATTTTTTAAAGAAAGATGAGGTAGGGATCACACCGGCAGGGGGATATAGATGGAGAGATGCCCAATCCTATATTGCTGTGATGTGGCTGCTAGAGGAAGAAAGGAGTAGGGGAATACCCATCAAACACGCAGGGAACGGGTCCGAGGTGAAGATCCTGGGGAGGAAAGTGGATGGGTATTATGAAGCTGGCAAAACAATTTTTGAATTTCATGGCTGTTTCTGCCATGGATGTGTGAAATGTTTTAGAGATGGCAGAGACAAGCCTATTCACAACAATTCAGAGGAGACGATGAATACCAGGTTTGAATAGACGATGGCGAGGCGGAGTGCATTCACGGAAAACGGATTCGCTCTCGTAGAGATGTGGGAGTGCACATTTAAAAATAACCTCAAGGCAGACCCTGGAATGAAGGCTTTCTTAGAGAACCATTCTTTCACCATCAAAAAACCTCTTGATCCTAGAGATGCATTTTATGGTGGGAGGACAAATGCCGCCAGACTTTATCACCGAGTCGAGGAAGATGGCGAAAAAATAAAATATATAGACGTTTGCTCACTCTATCCGTTCGTAAATAAATGGCGGAAATATCCGGTGGGTCATCCCACCGTCTATGTTGGGGATAAATGCCCTCCTATTGAGAACTGCGAGGGTATAATTAAATGTACTGTTTTGCCACCGCAAAACTTATTTCATCCAGTGCTTCCTTATAAATGTAGGGGGAAACTCAATTTTCCGTTATGCAGCCTCGTCGAGGGCTACCACCTTATCGTGGTGACGAGGTTTTCGTGTCTCTCTGACCCCTAGAGCGATACCGGCGGGAGTTTTTACTCCTGGTAGGGCCACCCAAGCCGGGAAGGTCGAAGGGTAGAGGCCAGACTAAGAGTAGTCCAAACCCCTAAGCCAAGATGGACGACTGGCAGGCGGGGGGATAAACGTGCCTGTCGCGAACGTGGCCTGTAGGGAGTGGTGACCTCTACTTGTAATGTAACCCGGGCGGCCTATGCGGGTAGGGCCGCTGTGTGATTGTTTAAGCCCTGCATTATCGTGGGATCATTTATGGAGAACTTTAAGAAAAAACCTTTGGAGGGAGTGACGGAGGGAGCGCTGGAGGGAGCACAGGTGACGACGATGGTTAGTAAAGGTGACGAAGGTAAGAGAATATCTTCCACAGGTGATGGAGGGAAGAAGGAAGCAGCAGGACGGAAGACAGAAGGAGGTGCTGTAGGAGAGCTTGGAGGAGGTGCTGAGGGTGTCAGCGGCGATGCAGAAGCTGTACCAAAAGGTGACGAAGGTAATGTAATAAGTATGGGTAAGGGTCTTGAAAATATTGCCAGCCTTAGAAAGGAACTTGAAAAATTCATCTTCAATGAGTCTAATAAAGTTAATAAAATGGCAATGAAATTTATTTTAGAGAAATGGCAAGAAGTGGAACAAATTGCCATAAGGAAAAATATGGAAGCTGAGATTTGGAAGGGGAAATACGAGGAGAGTACAAGGGTACCTAGAGATAGAATTAAAACAACTTCTTTTGCAGCCGCAGTAAAAAAAGGTAATGCAGGCGAAGTTACAAAAGGCGTTGAGAGTGTTATGAACGTGACCCTACCAGAGCAGAAAATAACAAGGCACAAGGTACTGATTACCCCAAAAGACAGCGCTGACACCAAATCAGCAGATGAAATTAAAGATATTTTAAATAACAAGATTAAACCAAACATTCCTAGCCTGATGGTATACGGAATAAGAAAGGTTAGGAATCGAGGAATTATAGTGGAAACCTCCTCCGAAAAAGATGTTAAGTGCCTAAAGGAATGTGGCCAATTCGGGACGAACGGCTTGAGAGTAAAGTAAAGCGATGAATTTAAAAGACAAATTATAATTTTTAATGTTGACGAGAAATGGAAGGAAAGAGACCTGGAACTAGATACTGTTAGAAGGAACTTTGATATACACTTTACAAATGAAAGAGAGGATATTGAGATCGTGGTAGCTAAAAGAAAGTTTAATTGTCAGACGAAAGGTAAAGTTAACTGGATTGTAGAAATCTCCAGAAAGTACTTAGACCAGATCAAGGATAACAATAGGATTTTTATTGGCTGGGAAGCCTNGATGAATGTGGTGGGGTGGGATTGTGCATTGTCCCATGTTTTGAGATATTTCACACGCAAAAAAATTATTAGAGTATAATTTTTCAATAATATTATTTTTTAATTTTATGCGCTTAATTCATTTCATCATGTAAGACCTCATTTTCACTTTTCAGGCTTACAGGTAAGTATTTTGTCATTGTGGAACAATTATAAGTTTGATCAAAATGTTTTGGAAATTTGAAAGAATTCTCCGATAGTAGAGATTAACTTGGGTTCGTAGAAGTGGGGAAAGACCAACTAAGGGGAAACGGACATAAGTAAGCTCCTCTAGATCCTAATCTATAACCCACTTCGCACCGGAAGAGTGAACAACATCTTAGTTGACGGAAAAGGTCCCCCTTCCCTCAAAACTTGGAGCCAGATGACCGATAGGCTTCAACCTTGAAAGTAAAACTTATTCTGATCTCCTTTGCTTTGTTGCGAGATGAATGAGGAAAGCGTCCTTACGAAAACTACACGAAAAGGATGACTAACAGCAGAGCCACAAGTATATTTTCTTTAAAAATGACATTTTTCGTAAGACCATATTTATCGATTCCAACTCAAGATATTTTTACGTGTTTGCAGCCAATTCTGACTAAATAATGTTTTTTATTGGAACCTTATATCACCTTTAGTCCATGAAATATAATCAATTATATAACACAGTGCAAAAGCAAATAAAGCTCAAAAATCGTGCGCGCTGGGGGTATTTAAATGCCTGAAATAGAAGCGCGTAGCGTTGGAGGAAATGATTAGCACTCAAAAGGTTAATGAGCGATCAGAAAGAATTTTCGTCATATGTGCGTGGAACTCGAAGAGGTCAGTCTTCCGTACCCAGCCTAATTAAGGAGGAGGGAGTTGATATTAATAAATACATTAAAAACCGAACTTATTTAATTAGCATTACCTGAAGTGCTTCAATGTGGACATTGGCTTGGTTTTTGATTTTACTAGGCCAATAGAGTCGGATATGTGCCACATCGAGTTATCGGTTGATGGAATAGTAAAGTTATTCCGAGAGAATGAAAGGAAGAAAGCCCTGGACCCGAAGGAGCTCAGTAGTAATCATAAAAACTTAAGCTTATGAGATTGTTCTCCTTCTCCTCGTCTTCTACCGAAATTCGTGAAATGAGTGTACTGTTCCCATGTCAATGAAAACAGCGGACGTCATTCCAGTTCCTAAGAAAGGAATCTATTTAACCCGACTATTATAGACATATGTCTCTCATTCCGACCTATTGTAAAATAATGGAGTATATCATTGCGAGTTCAGTAATGCGCTATCTGTCTGAGAATGGAACAATTAGTCAGAACCAGCACGGATTTCGTATTTCTATTGCATAATATAAAATAACTTCAGTGACAATTTTTAATATTTTATACGGAATGTGCCTTTCTAAAGGGTGAGAATCGCCGTAGATACAGGCAACCCGTCATATGAGGAAGTACCGTGTGTTTGCAGAAAGTTACGGCGAAGAGGTATTTCATCTAAGGTCGGATTCCTTACTATGGATGCTCGAGTTTGGACTTGAATGAAGTCTAAATATGGCATCCCTGAAAAAAACAGGTTACACCAAATTCCAGTTCATTGTATTTTACGTAAAACTGTGCCATATAAAAAATTTTATTGCATTCGGTTGGTATGTTATTACAACGAAAAATATACCCGTTTTTTGGCGCTGTTTACTGGAGAGCTCGTTCTGAAATTTTATATCATAAAAGGTCTTACCGCAATTGTTAAGAAATTTGACGTAATATGAGAATAATTATGTTTCACTTAAAAACTTTCTAGTTATAACCGTCATAAGATAAGAAGTTCTTATCGACTATGTAAAACAACTTCTTCACGATAATGGATGAACCTAAAGATGTGGACTTGGTCTCGTTATAAAGCTCTCGGTAGACGTTTTCACAAACTGTAACCCTAGCAAACTGCAACTTAGCAATTTCTTTTATACGTATTGATATTTAACAGGGTGGTGACGTGATCATGTACGTGCGGGAAGCTAGTAATGATTGCAAAACAGGGCAGAATTCGAGCGATGTGGCCACGTAGCCACAAAGTACTCCGTATTTTTCCACATAAATCAGCCGTCGTAATAGATCAAGCTTCGTATCAAACAGCAGATCCTGGAACGAAAAATCCCAATAATTCATGCTTGAAGAAAGATATAATCTCTTTGATTAATCCTAGAAATATTTCTTTACGGACGGGCGTGTAATGTAATGAGGCAATAACTGAGGCAGAGCTCATTGTTCATCCTAGGCCACAATTTCAGACTCCAGAGAAGGTACTTGAGAAATCTGTAAAAGAACTACTGTCTGACGATTAAATCGTGTGGTCACTATTGTGACCTCAATCCAATTGAAAAGAAGTTGGGCAAAAATGAAGGGAACAATAGCCAATGTGAATATGCAAAAGGTAACAGAAAATGGCATGAGCATGTACGTAATGAAGGCCTTGTGCGTAGGAGCATCGAGAAGAGTTTCTCCAAAATTATGGAGAAAACGAATCGAACATACAAAGAAGATCGAAGATTATTAAAGTGAAAAGTATTATTTGATTGACATCAATCCTCAGCTTGAGCCAGTAGTAATAAACCTTCAGGACAGTTTCAGTTCATTAGAAATAAATAGCTCTGAGGATGCTAATGTGTATTAGATGTCCTCCAGACAAATTATGCAAAGCAACTCAATGAAAATATATCCCGTTTAAAAATTTCTAACTTAAGCCTCGAAATTGACAGCTCTCACTTAGGAAGCACATCTTCAACCCTCCTATCGGAGGACCAAAGCCCTCATGAAAAATAGGTGATGGAAAACGGTTTTCAAGTTCGCTAAATGCTGAGAAACTCTATGGTGACGCTAAGAGACAGGCAGCGACAGTAACAGAAATTGTTCTGGAAACAAACAAGTTCTACCACTACTCCAAAGGGCATTCAGTTGAAAGTGAATTTTCTCGACTCAAGAGGTTGACGGAGACAAATGTGCCAGAATTGTATTGCTTCCTGGCAGTTTCACTCCTAATGCCGAGGATGCGGAAGCTAGACTTGAAAGAGTATTGGTCGAAGGACTGGCTATTGTCGACTCCTGCCTTCCCAGCTATAACGACCAGGGACAGATACATGCTGATACTAAGATTGCTGCATTTTAGTGACAATTCCGCGCCAAAAGACAGCGATAGACTAAAGAAAATCAGGCTAATAGTTGACTCCGTAAGGAGTGCTTTCAGGAATAGACTGTATCCCCATCAGAATGTATGTATTGATGGAGGTTTGTTACTTTTCAAGGGGAAACTAATGTTCAAACAATACATTCCAACAAAGCGGAGTAGGTTTGGCATAAAAATGTTCGTGCTATGTGACTGAGAGACGAATTATATTTTAGATTTTGTCGTTTATACGGGTGAAACAACAGACATTAAGGAACAGGGATATGAGCTAGGGAAATCAGGGTATATTGTGGGAACACTGATAAAGCCCTATCTTGAGAAAGGGCATACGCTATTCGTAGATAACTGGCATTCAAGCCCAGCCTTGTTTTTATGGATGCATAATAAGGCGACGAATGCATGTGTAACGGTGAAAAAAATAGGAAGCATATGCCTAAAATGGAGGAGAAGCTAGAAAAAGGAAACATACAATTTATGTGTTCAGACATTCTTCTGGCATTGAAGTGGTGCGATAGGAGGGAGGTATGGATGCTCTCAACTTGCCACGACTCCCGTATGTTAGAATCCTCAAAAGTGGATTACAAAACGGGCAAAAAAATTTTTAAACCAAATTGTGTATTGGACTATAATAAGAGNTAATTAAAACTATCTTTTACTTGTATAATTAACTTCAGTAGTTTTTCGTACCAAAACCGTTCGTCCGTTGTTGCACTTATTTTAAGAAAGGCATCTTAGAAGTTAGAAATCTAGCCCTTTCTCTTGGAACACAGGGAAAGCCCAACGTAAGGTAAATAGCGTTTATTGTTAGGTGTTTTCGTTTTAGTCAGATGTACGTATTCATTCCTGGACACCTGAACATGAGTCTCTGTTATTTCCGTTCTCATATTGAATGTTTTTGACTTGGACTTCCTATCCCTGGTGTTCGTGGCTTTCACATTTCATGGCTACTCCGTTTTATTCTTATCAGCACACGTCTATGTTTTATTATCATTTGTGTTTACATACTTCAATTACCCACTATCAACAACACTCGTTGACTTTCATTGGGGTCACGCTTGAGCAATTGGACTCGATTGGGCCCTTACCCATACCACTATTCCACATGGCTTTGTTGAGTGAACGTCAGGTTGAATTTAATAATTTCCATAACCTTCATACCAGAATTAACAATATAGGTGCGGATATTACGTTTTTCTAGAAATGTAAAGCTAAAAAAGTAATTCCAAATGTATGGATAAATTTCCTATGATCAGCAACCAACGTGCTCTAAGAAGCAACGAGTTAGCTCACTCGAAATGTTCCAACTTGAGATTAGGTCACTGTACAGTCGAAGGGCACAATTCGAAATCAAAGCTTACTACCTACATTTAAAGATCACCAATAATCTTACTGAAGCAGAATTTCAACATTGGAACACCTTCTTACATAAGATGTCAATAATCTTAAATTACACCATAAGACTAAGAAACTCGATCGAAAGTTCCAGAATCTCATCAATAGTTCTTATTTTCAAGTAAATCTTCTACTCAGTTTCGACCAGTTGTCAAACACTAAGAATTCAATGAATTTTCAACATGTTAATAATCTTTCCTCCACGAAGTTCACTGATGAAGAACTATCTCTGCTTAACTTAGGTTTGAAGTTTGCCTTTCCTCCTAAGCTCCCACCTGTTGAGCCTTTATCTCCAACATCGAGTCTTCCATTACCCACTTAAATGAAAACAAAACACAAACAATTTACTTAGATAATCCTGTTTTCCTCAAATACAAAAATTNAGAACCAGCACGGATTTCGTATTTCTATTGCATAATATAAAATACAGGCAACCCGTCATATGAGGAAGTGTGTTTGCAGAAAATTACGTCGAAAAGGTATTTCATCTAAAGTTGGATTCCTTACTATGGATGCTCGAGTTTGGACTCGAATTAAGTATAAACCAAGAATCCAACAGAAATACAGTTACGTCATATTATTCATTCCTGACGTTCAATAGAGTCGGTACGAAAAACAGTGAAGTGGTACAAAAATATTTTTTTCGTGTTGTGGACATGAGTGTTTTCAACGCTCACGTGCTACAATGTGTTTCTAATAATAAAAAGATTCCGATGTCAAAATTTCACATCTCCCTCATTCGGGAGATGGTGGAAAGATTTGCAGGCCACAAAAGAAGAGGTGGTGGCAGAAAATCAGAGGAAGATGTTCCTCTGCGTCTTTCTGGTCGTCATTTTCCTAAACTTGTTACTTCAGATGCTTGTAAGTCTGGTTAACCACGCAAAGCATGTGTGGTCTGCAAAAATAAGAATAAAAAGAAGAGAAACAAGATATATGTGCGATGAATTTGGTGTGGTGGGATTGTGCATTGTCCCATGTTTTGAGATATTTCACACGCAAAAATATTATTAGAGTATAATTTTTCAGTAATATTATTTTTTAATTTTATGCGCTTTATTCATTTCATCATGTAAGACCTCATTTTCACTTTTCAGGCTTACAGGTAAGTATTTTGTCATTGTGGAAGAATTATAAGTTTGANTTAAAATAATTTTATTCTGTAGTAAAACCCTTTAACTTACTGATTGTTTTAAAATTTACCATTATAATACAGAACGTGGAGAAAAAGAAACGGTAAAGCAAGTTAGTTGCGGAATTCATTCCAACGATTCAACCAACGCGGGAAGTACCGAGGCAAGCGGAAGCGGCATCAACAGCAGCAACAGTAGTGGTAACAGCAACAGCAGCAGCCAGAACACCCGTGACAACATGTTGCTACCATCTGTATCAACTGCCTGCGCGGTTGGGGAGAATACAGTACCAACGAGGGAACAGGAAGAGGAGGAGGAGGAGGGAGCCAGCGAAAGGCAAGATCTTTTATTTGAAATTATAGGCGAGTCATAGCGTTATTTCAAGAAATTTAAGATTTTTGGTAGGGAGTTAAAAATTAACCTCTTTAAACGAGGAGCGTAATGCCATGACATGCTTCGATGAGGCGATGGCAAATATTTTGAGCCATATTAAAGTGTCATGCGTTGCAGATAGTGACTTCCTAGGGTTATATGTAGAAGGTGAAGCTGATCCGATGAAATCAATTTGCATCTCATTCAGACGCGTGATCAGATGATGGCGGATGTCATCACATCCACTATTTCTAAGGTTATGCAGAGTAACGAATCATTTCTCACGGCAGCCCCAATAATTGTTCGCGTGCATCACGTGAATATGCCAAACGGGTGTGGGCGATATAAAACGGTAAATTTAGCAACATTTTCCGATTTTTGCAGGAGTAAAAGATCGATCATCACCATTAAAAATGGTGATGATAACCAGTGTCTGGCGAGGGCTATTGTAGTCGCCATGTCTAGGGCAGTAGACGATGAAGCGGTATTTAAACGTGTGAGGGATGACACCTCAATGATGCAGAAAAACAGGGCCATAGAGCTTTGCAGAAGAGCAGGGGTGGTTCTGAGCAATGGTGGCGGCAATCCGGAGATGCATGCGTTCCAGCAAGAACTTAAGGGGTGGAAAATAACCGTCTTCAAGGACCGAAAGGGCAGAGAAGTGTTGTTTGAAGGGCCTGATGTTGATTCTGAAGTCGAGGGTCAGAGAAGAAGAATCGACTTGATTTTTGGAGACAAACACTTCAACGTAATAACGTCACTGAGCGGGGCATTCAGCTGCTCATATTATTGCACATCATGCAAACGACCGTACAATACGCGCACTGATCATGTATGCCAATCATCATGCAGGAGATGCGGTTCAAAAACCGTGTGTAGAGGTCGCAATGTTGAATGCAATGTCTGTAACAGGGTATTTTTAGAGGGTGTTTGTTACCAGAACCATCTCAAAGCGGAATCCCATAATACGAAACCACTTTGCTCTCTTCTAAAGAAATGTAAAGATTGCGGGATAGTTTATAAAACTGCAGGCCGTAAAATCCCTCACATCTGCGGCGAGAATTTTTGTTTTAACTGCAACATTCACCATGTTGATGAACATTATTGTTACATGCAGATTGATAAAAAGACACCTGGCAGCAAAAGCGATACTTTGCACGTATTTTACGATCTAGAATGTCGGCAGGATGTTGTTTTACCGGGGGAGACCAATGTATTTCAACATATACCAACGCTGTGCGTCACGCAACAAGCATGTAAAACGTGCTGGTATTTTGAAGATGCACAACATATCTGCAGCAGCTGTGGGGTGAGGCAGCACATCTTCCATGACGATGATCCCGTTGCGCAATTGATCCAATATTTAAGGATCCCACGACGGGATTAAAAAAAATAATTTGCATCGCCCATAACTTGAAAGGGTATGATGGGCAGTTTCTCCTAACACATATTGTTTCTGACCTCAAAGGCACGCCGCAGGTTTTGATCTCCGGAACAAAGATAATGCTAATGGAATGGGAATCAATCCGCTTTATCGATTCTTTGAACTTTCTACCCATGGCTTTAGATAATCTCCCAAAACCATTAAACATCAACTCAGGTCTGAAGAAGGGGCATTTCCCTCATTTCTTTAACAAGAAATGCAATACTGATTATGTCGGTCCTCTACCTGCAAAGGAGGACTATGGATATAGATGACCACCGAGGAGAAGAAGCCATTCGACCAATGGTATGAAACCATGAAGCTCGAACCCTTCGATTTTAAAAAAGAGATCATCGAATACTGCGCAAATGATGTAACGCTTTTGAGGAGGGCTTGCGTAGTTTTTTTCCAATATTTTTGAGGAACTGACCAGCGTGCAACCTTTTAAGGAGTGTATAACTATTTCCGGTGCATGTTTGTGCGCCTTTAGAAGGAATTTTTTAAAGAAAGATGAGGTAGGGATCACACCGGCAGGGGGATATAGATGGAGAGATGCCCAATCCTATATTGCTGTGATGTGGCTGCTAGAGGAAGAAAGGAGTAGGGGAATACCCATCAAACACGCAGGGAACGGGTCCGAGGTGAAGATCCTGGGGAGGAAAGTGGATGGGTATTATGAAGCTGGCAAAACAATTTTTGAATTTCATGGCTGTTTCTGCCATGGATGTGTGAAATGTTTTAGAGATGGCAGAGACAAGCCTATTCACAACAATTCAGAGGAGACGATGAATACCAGGTTTGAATAGACGATGGCGAGGCGGAGTGCATTCACGGAAAACGGATTCGCTCTCGTAGAGATGTGGGAGTGCACATTTAAAAATAACCTCAAGGCAGACCCTGGAATGAAGGCTTTCTTAGAGAACCATTCTTTCACCATCAAAAAACCTCTTGATCCTAGAGATGCATTTTATGGTGGGAGGACAAATGCCGCCAGACTTTATCACCGAGTCGAGGAAGATGGCGAAAAAATAAAATATATAGACGTTTGCTCACTCTATCCGTTCGTAAATAAATGGCGGAAATATCCGGTGGGTCATCCCACCGTCTATGTTGGGGATAAATGCCCTCCTATTGAGAACGGCGAGGGTATAATTAAATGCACTGTGTTGCCACCGCAAAAATTATTTCATCCAGTGCTTCCTTATAAATGTAGGGGGAAACCCAATTTTCCGTTATGCAGGACTTATGTGGAAGAAAGCTTTCAAGCTAGCTGCCCCCACTCTTTAAATGAGCGTGCAATTATAGGTACGTGGATCTCTGATGAGGTGAAAAGAGCTCTTGATATAGGTTATAAAGTAATAAAAATGCATGAGGTTTGGAATTATACCTGTACTACATACAATAAAGACAGGAACGAGGGCGGGCTGTTTGCAGGCTACATAAACAAATTTTTAAAACTGAAATTGGAGGCTAGCGGGTGGCCATCTGGCACTGAATCAGATGAGCAGAAGACGAAATTTCCACAGGATGTTTATGAAAGGGAGGGTCTCATTCTAGAAAGAGAAAAAATGTTGTTCAACCCAGGGTTGAGATGCATTTCCAAATTAGCGTTGAACTCTGTGGGGTAAATTCGGCCAGAGAGTTAATCTCCCCCAAACATCGATTGTGCACACGTATGAAAGTCTATACAATTTATTGGGGGATCCTAATGTGGAGGTACTCTCGTTCCTGCCTACGGAGGATATGATCTTTGTATCCAAAAAAACAAAAAAAGAGGCTCTGAGGCCACCGGGTAACGCAAGCGTACCTATCGCATGCTACACTACGGCTCACGCCCGCCTAGTACTCTGCGATTATTTGGATAAGTTAGGGGAAATAGTGCTATATTATGACACCGATTGCATCATCTACTCCGAGAAGGCGGGAGAGTGGTCGCCGAAAATAGGTTGCTTCCTCGGTGAGATGACCGATGAGCTGGAGTGCTACGGTGAGGGCAGCTTCATCGCCGAATTTATATCAGGAGGGCCTAAAAACTATTCATTTAGGATTGCCTGCGGGGGTGATAAAACGAATCTGAAGACCATTTGTAAAGTGAAGGGTATAAAAATAGACAGCTCGACCAAAGATTTGGTATGCTTTGAAACTTTAAAAGATATGGTGGTAAATAACGCAAACCCCATAAATGTACCGATAACCGGCCAGATCCGCAGAACGCAGGATCATGTGGTAGTAACAAAAAATGAGAGAAAAGTGTACAGAACTGTATATACCAAAAGAAGACGAGTAGATGGCTTTGGTACCCTACATTATGGCTTTAAAGATGATTAATTCGATCTTATATTGTATTNTGTAAAATTCTATCGTAATTATCAAATATCTATCGTAAAAATCAGGATACATCGGTGGCGGAGTATTCAGAGGGATCAATAGTTCACTTCGGAATAGCTCCCACACATGAAGGGTAAGGATCGCCGTAGATACATGCAACCTGACATACGCGTAAGTACTGCGAGTTTACAGAACATTACGGCGAAAAGGAAATTCATATATTGTCGGATTCTTTATTATGGATGCTCGAGTTTGGACTCGAATTAAGTATAAACCAAGAATCCAACAGAAATACAGTTACGTCATATTATTCATTCCTGACCTACCTGTCAAATGAGACGGACTTGCCTTTCTCTCTCTCTCCTGAGTGCACCTGCTGAGTTTGCTGCCGCATACGTACTTCCTGCATGCCAAAATCATCCACATGTTCGCTTATAGCGTATAGTTTCCTTATTTAAATTAGATTTTTGTGTTAAGTTTAGTGCTATTTTGTAGTACTTAGGGACTTTATTCTAAAGTGCTTGCAGTTTATGTTCGAAGCAGAGAATCCAGACCGCACTAGCGATAAGTAAATCGACCTTTAAATTTAATTTTTCTTTCTCCGTCATTTATCGCCTACTAGTGTGTGTATATAGGGTTTTCATTTGCGCATATTCATAACCTTAAGAGCCGAGGACTTCTTTCCTTTACTGGCCTGAATCCTCAGTTTATGTTCGAAGCAGAGAATCCAGACCGCACCAGCGATAAATAAATCGACCTTTATGTTTAATTTTTCTTTCTCCGTCATTTATCGCCTACTAGTGTGTGTATATAGGGTTTTCATTTGCGCATGTTCATAACCTTAAGAGCCGAGGACCTCTTTCTTTTACTGTACTGAATCCTCATTATAACTCAGACCTCTAACATAAATTACCTAAAAAATAACTCTTTACGATTGTGAAGTCAGGGTACTTTTTTCGATTAAACATTTATTATATACTGAAAAAATAATCAATTTTGTTTTTTTAATTAAAACTATCTTTTACTTGTATAATTAACTTCAGTAGTTTTTCGTACCAAAACCGTTCGTCCGTTGTTGCACTTATTTTAAGAAAGGCATCTTAGAAGTTAGAAATCTAGCCCTTTCTCTTGGAACACAGGGAAAGCCCAACGTAAGGTAAATAGCGTTTATTGTTAGGTGTTTTCGTTTTAGTCAGATGTACGTATTCATTCCTGGACACCTGAACATGAGTCTCTGTTATTTCCGTTCTCATATTGAATGTTTTTGACTTGGACTTCCTATCCCTGGTGTTCGTGGCTTTCACATTTCATGGCTACTCCGTTTTATTCTTATCAGCACACGTCTATGTTTTATTATCATTTGTGTTTACATACTTCAATTACCCACTATCAACAACACTCGTTGACTTTCATTGGGGTCACGCTTGAGCAATTGGACTCGATTGGGCCCTTACCCATACCACTATTCCACATGGCTTTGTTGAGTGAACGTCAGGTTGAATTTAATAATTTCCATAACCTTCATACCAGAATTAACAATATAGGTGCGGATATTACGTTTTTCTAGAAATGTAAAGCTAAAAAAGTAATTCCAAATGTATGGATAAATTTCCTATGATCAGCAACCAACGTGCTCTAAGAAGCAACGAGTTAGCTCACTCGAAATGTTCCAACTTGAGATTAGGTCACTGTACAGTCGAAGGGCACAATTCGAAATCNAAAATCATTGGTATTAATTTTCATTTGCATCATGTCTTTCCCGCTGAGTGCTCCTTTCACAATGACCATAAGCGGTGCGACCATGAGTGGTAAGTCCGTTTGGATGGAAAAGTTCATCGATTCGATAGATTCGTAAATTCGTAGATAGATAATCCTGTTTTCCTCAAATACAAAATATATTTTGAATTGCCATCGTCATCAACCTTCTAACAACCTGAGAATAGTCAAATAACTTCTTGACAAAGATTGATTCTATATGAAAGCCGATAAAGACAATTCAATAGATACTCTTGATAAGACTCAATATTACTCTAATGTTGAAGATTTAATTAAAGACGGGCCTTACACTCCTCTAGCTAGATATCTCATAAATAAATACATAACTCAAACTAAATATGTGTTATAATGCTGTAAGACTCTTATAGATAACAAACTCAAGTATTCGTTATCTGTCATAAAAATCATATTTGGGATGAAGGTAAGCTAAATTCTTTTAACTAGAATTCCAATACAAAGGATTTGTACTGTACAATTGTTCATATTATTATGAATTACTCTCCAAACATGCGTTAATTAGATTAATTAAGCAAATTTTACTATGATTTCAAATATATTTTGCTAATAACAAAAGTCACAAAATCCAAAAACCACCAAAAACGGAAACGTTGAGCCTAACGCGCGTTTCGCACTCCCAGAGTGCATCTTCAGAGGCGAGACGCGAAAGGCAAACTTAAGGCCATAGTTGCCTTTCCTCCTAAGGTGAAACCAATTGAGCAGTTAATTGCTAGTATTGAGACTGGTATTGAACACTTAAATGCCAACACTAAACGTTTTTTAAGGGTTTCCTGCGATGCAACAATCTCCAAAAACATGACTTCTAACTTTAAATTACAGAGCCATAGTTATTCTAATACTTTGAAGAGCCTTAAGTCTAAAGACTGTTACTATATGAAAGCTGATAAAGCAAATACTGTGGCTATAATGTACAAAAGTAAATCCTTCTCAAACTGTCATCAATTATTGGATAACGGGCCTTATGTGAGATTGTCAAAGTCACCACTCAATAAGTTTGTCCTACAAGTGAGAGATACTTTAAAAAATTGTCCCAACCTGATTAGCCTTTACCTTGGTTTTAAGCTACTGGTCCCCAACCAGTCTATTCCAAGACTATATCGTCTTCCTAAAATACAGAAAAATGATTCCGCTATGCTCCCTATTGCTTCCGCTTTGAATTCCCCTACTTACTTTATTGCAAAATGGATAAATTCACAGCTCAAGTCCATGCCTTTCCCTGATCCTCGTTCTGTATTGAACTGCTTTGACTTCACAGAGAGGATGGTTAACTTGGAGCTTAAGGATTCTGAGATATTAGTTTCCTTTGATGTTTGCAGCTTATACCCTAGTGTCCCTGTGGACATTACTCTGGATATATTAAAACAGCATTTACTTGATTTTAACTATAGTGGGAAATTGGTTGAGGAATTCTTAATCTTAACCAGACTCTGCATGAATCAGAACACCTTCCAATTCCAAGACAAATTTTATTTTTAGACATATGATACAGCTATGGGAATTCCTCCTTCCCCCTTTTTTGCTAACGTTTTGATGAGTTATTTTGAAGATACGTGTTTTAAAACTTTTGACTATTTTCCAAGTACTTGGTACCGTTATGTTGATGATGTTTTTGCGGTGTTTCATACTAGTCCTTGTGATATAGGATCGTTTTTGAATGGTTTGTTTCCTACCGTAAAGTTTACAGTTGAAGTTGAACAGAACAATGTTTTACCGTTCTTGGATGACTTGGTAGTCCGAAACGGCAACAAACTTAAGTTTGATATCTATAGAAAATCCACTTCCTCCAATAATTTTATCCCCAACTCATCCTTTCATCCACAATCGCAAAAATTAGCGGCCTTTCGCCATATGGTTCATAGATTGGTCTTCCTGCCTCTTGACAACATGGGTTACAGATAAGAACTCGGTTTTATAAAGGACACAGCTTCTATGCTTAGATACGACTGCTCCTTGATTGATACTCTAGTCAAGAGACATAAATTTAAAGCTTCAATTCGGGACTGTACTACGTTGTCTCCCTTAACTGAAACTCGGACCCCAAAGTTTATAAACTCCCCTTTTATCCTCATTTGACGAAAGGTTTGAATAGTAGAATTAGAATTAAGGCGCGTCAACCTCAAGGTTATTTGCGCCAACGCTTGAAATAAACATACCGGTTATTTTGTCTCCTTGGTAGAGAGACATTCAACATATACGCGGTGACTCTTTAGACTTTGAAGAAAATAACAAATAAATAGTTAAAACCAATAGCTATGCAATAACTATTTAAATTGTAAGATAAATAATGGATAAATGGTTAAAACTAGTACACAGTTAAAACCAATAAATAGTTAAAAACTGATATAAAGTTAAAACCAATAAATAGTTAAAAACTGATATAAAGTTAAAACCAATAAAAGTTAAAACCAATTAATAAAAGCTTTCACTTATAACGTAGAGCAGGAAGCTTTCTTAAGAAGAGCAGCAGTCTCATACATGTTTATATAAGCCCGCTTCCCTGAAAAATTTTAATACTATATCAAGTTTACCAGAGTCATTTCCTAAAACCTCTCTGAGTTCACCACTGATGTTTAATTTGTTCCTCAGGATACGATACTGCTCGCAATCAGTAAGTATGTGTTTGACGGTAAGTTGGGAGTTACATTTGATGCACATAGGTGCAGGATCACCAGCCGTAAAGAGGAATGAGTGCGTCAAAACACAGTGACCTATTCTGAGTCGAGCGATCATAATTTCTTCTCGCCTGTTTTTGCGATGGGAGGACTGCCAAGGTGAGACAACAGGCTTTATTTCCCTGAGTTTGTTACCAATGAGATGCTGCCATTTGTGTTTCCATTTCATATGGATCTTTCTTTTTAGTGCGTCCCTCAGGTCATATGAAGTAACATTTGGTGAGTCAGTGTTTGATTTTAGAAGAGCTGTCTTAGCAGCAGAGTCTGCTTCCTCGTTACCTCTGAGGCCAACGTGGCCTGGTGTCCAAACAAAAATAATCTTGACAGCTCGTGAGTGGAGAGCTATTAGAGATGAGTGGATCTCTTGTACAAGTGGGTGTGGAGAGGAGAAGCATTTAATGGCCTGTATAGAGCTCAGAGAGTCCGTACATATTAAATATGATTGGCTGCTTGATTTAATTTCCTCCATTGCTGTTTTTATGGCATATAATTCTGCTGTGTAAATGCTGCAGGTTTGGTGTAACTTACGATATGTCACTCCTGAGATGGGGGAGACCACTGCACATGCAACACCTAAATCAGATTTTGATCCGTCAGTAAATATAGGAGTGTATTCACAGTGGTCTGACAGGATCTTTGCAAAGGTTTGTTGGTAATGCTGTGGGGCTGTTGTCGCTTTAGGAAGGTTTGACAGCTCGGTTAATGTCTCAGGGAAGGGGACATGCCAAGGTGGGTATCTCGGTGGTCTACTTGAATACACAGAGGGTAGTTCAACAGCAATTTCGTCTAAAAGTTGTATCACACGGATGGGCAGAGGTTTAGTTGCTCGTTGTCTGTTGTTAAAAAGTGCTAAAAACCGAGGGTTAAAAATAATGTCATAGCAAGGGTGCGTGTGTAACGACCTGATCTTGCTAATGTAGTTACACATTAATGTCTCCCGCCTTATTTCGAGAGGTGGTTCTCCAGCATCCGAGTAGAGGCTGAGAATTGGACTAGTTCGGAAGGCCCCAGTCGACAGTCGTATGGCAGCATGATGTATTGAGGACAGAGGTTTCAGGTATGAGGTGCGAGCCGATGAATATAAAAGGCAGCCATAGTCCATCTTTGACCTCACTAAGGCTCGGTATAATCCAAGCATTGAAGCTCGATCTGCTCCCCATGAATGATTAGTGAGGTGACGTAAGATATTTAATAGTTTGAAGCATCTGTCCTTCAGACCGTTTATGTGGGTTCTCCAATTAAGCCGTCTATCTAAATCCATACCCAAGAAGCGTACTGTCTCAGTGGCTGGCAAAAGATGACCGTTTAGCTTAAGAGAGGGTTGGGGGAATATTCCTCTGAGTCTGTGGAAGTGAATACATTTTGTTTTTTCTCTAGAAAAGCGGAGGCCGTTAGAGCAAGACCATCTCTGCAATCTGTTGAGAGTTAGTTGGAGTTGTCTTTCTGCAGTATTTAGTTTTTGAGATCTGCAGAAGATTGCCAGATCATCAACATACAGAGATGCCATCACTGGTTGTCGAATGCAATCAGCAACATCATTGATGGCAATGGCGAAGAGTCACGCTCAGTACCGACCCCATTCTCTTGTTGGAAGGTTCTAGAGAGATGTTTCCCTATTCTAACATTAAAAACACGGTCGCTTAAGAAATTTTTGATAAAAATTGGTAGTCTGCGGTTCATCATCTTCTCCATCACTTTGCAGAGGCAATTTGTTAGTGATATCGGCCGGTAGCTGGAGGGGAAGCGTTTGTCTTTGCCTTGCTTTAGGATTGGGATAATTATAGATTTCCGCCAAGAATCTGGAAACACACCTTCATACCAGATTCGATTTAAGATTTTCAGAAGCTGCTCCATACCAGAAGGAGGGAGGTTCCTTAAGAAGGCATTGTGTACCTGGTCACTTCCACGGCATGTGTCCTTAGTATCCCCTATGGCTGTAGACAGTTCCCATAGGCTGAACAGGTCATTATAGGGAGCAGTGGAGTTTCCCATTCTAAGGTTAACTTGTATACTCTCCACTCTGTCCTTTATATGGCGGAATGAGGCATCGTACATCTGGCTACTGCTCAGTTTAGCATAATGCTCCCCAAAAGCATTGCTGATGTCTAGTAAGGAGGTCACTGTGTGATTGCCAGCTTCCAGGTGTGTAATTGGATGGATGTGATGGGTGCCTGTGATACTTTTTACTTTCCTCCAGACTTCTGTAATTAGAGTTCTATGGGAAATTCTGGAGACATACAGGATCCAACAAGCTTTCTTTGCAGTTTTCGCCATTTGCCGTGCCTTTGCCTTGAGTCTCCGGAAGGTAGCAAGATTTCTTGTGGTGGGATATCTTTGAAAGATATGGAAGGCTCTTTTCCTCTTCCGGATGGCCTCAGCACACTCCTCGTTCCACCACGGAACTGAGTGGCGAGCTAGTCGGCCTGACGACTTTGGAGTGCAAGAGCTGGCTGCCTGGATAATCGCTGCTGTGAAGGCCTCAATGTTTTGTAGGGTGTCAGTTTTTCCATTGTCAGTAAAGTTAAAAAAGGTTTTAAAATCATGCCAGTTTGTTTTACTTAAAATCCATCTGTCTGCATGGATAAAATATTCTGATATGTAACCAGGTTTCTCCAGAAGTAAAGGAAAATGATCACTGCCACATAGGTCCGAGTGAACTGACAAGTTAAAATGCGTTGCAATGGAACTAGAGCACATGACTAGATCAATCACAGAAAATTCACCGTTAAAGAGTTAAAACGTGTCTTTTCCCCATCATTAAGTAAAATTAAATTAAAATCATTTAAAATACTCTAAATAAGGCGACCTCGACCATTGGACTCATTCATGGTGTCTCCCCATAGGGTGCTATGAGCATTGAAGTCACCCAGGAGCACAAATGGTCTTGGCAATTCCTTGATGACATTCTCAAGGCTTTCGCGAGTCACTGGTGCCCACTCGGGGAGGTATATGCTGCAAAATGTTATTTTCTCAGGAATGCAGATTGTCAGTGCAACAACCTGTAAAGGTGAGTCTCACCTGGGAGGCATAAAGATTCTCCTGGACAGCAACAGCTACTCCGCCCCTAGCTCTATTACCACTTAGGTAAAAAACTCGTGTCTACACTCGTGTCATAAACTCACTCGTGTCTAAAAACATTAAAACCGTTTATATTGCCTTTGTCAGAGACTTTAAAATGTGTCTCTTGGAGACATAAGAGAGCAGGGTTAAAATCTTTCAATAAAATCTTCAGCTCCACATGATGGGAATAAAAACCGTTGCAGTTCCATTGCAGCATTAAAAATGGAGAACCCATGGTACTTAGTTTTTAAAAAATTACCTGGCAATTTTTGTCCGACTGCCTTTCTTCTTATTTTTGTATGCTATTAATTTATTTGCCAGCTCTCCCTCTGATATATCTTCTGTGTCAGAGAGTGACATTGACGTTGCTTTCCCTGGTGGAGAGGAGGGCCTATTTTTATTTGTCTTCACTGCTGGCGAGGTTTTGCTGGTTTCTGCT
>KZ308247.1:1372210-1394054 GCA_000376725.2 Ladona fulva
TGAATCGAAAAGTTTCCAATTCCCTTCCGAAAGAAGTGAAATTGGAACAAAATGTTTTAGATAAAGGTAAGAGAATTTTTTAATTTGGAAATTTCGTTTTTTAAAGTGTATCAAATGACTTCCCATAAATTATTTATCTATAAGTTAATTTTCGCACTTCAAATTAAATTATTCGGCGGCAAATTTAATGTTAAATTTTAACGTCAACTACACAGGCTCAATCTGCGATGCAACCAAAAATTTCTACGTATAAAATTTTGGTTACCTATTTGGTTATTTATGGAAGTAGTAAATTACAATAAAACGAAGTTGCGAGAAAATCTGTTCAAATACTTCTCGTTACGAAGCTGAGATTACTGATAGTTCATCATAATTACGAATACGAACATTTCGGGTTCTGGAGGCAAGGATATCTCGCGATTTAGGGATTTTGGGTGCTAGATCAGATTCTATACTAACCTACGGGGAATGTGAGTTATTTGGAATAATTTCTTGAACTACTTTGAACCTCCAACTAATAACTCAATGGGGGTCATTTCGGAATCAATGCGCGTAGTTAAATAGTTAACTAGACCATTATATACGGTGAAGCATCTTTGATAATGATGGTTAACTAAGTCTGCTTTTCCTAGCGACCTATTAGTGGTAATTCCTTCTTCGTTAATTAAGAAGACTCCGCATGCTTTAAGTTTCCTCAGTCGGGAATGAATAAGTCTCTGCTTCCTACGCAATGCTCTCAACTTCGGCTTTGTCGAACGTGGCTCCTTACTCTCACGCATGCTTTTGGTCGGAACGTATTTAACTTACTCTTCTTTTATTAAGCGGAGGAACTCAGTCCAGCTATCATCGACTGTGTTTATACCCACAAAGGGGCAAAAATCATCCCTACACTCGATCGTATACTACCATCCTTGAACTCCGAAATTTTCGCTTTGCCAAATACATATAACTGCCTCGGTGGTTTGAGAGATTTAACTATTAATGCCATCATTTACGCCATTACTACAACGTCGTCTGAAATGCCATCAACTTTATCGAGACTAGTTATCATGTGTGGGTTGGAAGCGGCTAGTAAATCAAGTATGTTGCCTTGAACTGTATGATTACTCCCATATCCATTTCTTATTTCTTGTGTTCTCTGATTTATTATTCCTTCCTCTGCCTTTATATCTATGGATTCTTTAGTGGTTTAATGCCTATAATGTCTTTAATTTGTAATTATTAATAATCTCTGTAACTTATCGCAATTTTTCTGTATTTTTTGTTTTTTATTGTTTTGTTGAAGTCATTTGCTACTTTCAAGACATTCTAACTTTTTGACAGTGAAGCATTGTTCATACATTACAGTCACGATTTTATTGACTAAATATGATTACTGATATGTTTTATATACACATATATGTATACATATACATGACAAGGAACAATTTCTGATATTCTGTATAGTGAATTAATTTGTATATATTACCTGTTATGTTATGTTTTATTGACAGTAATGTTTCAGCCATGTATTACAAACTTTAAAATCTTCTATTCAATTTCTATCACTTATGTGGTAACCTATCCTTCATCAATCTTTCCTATATCTTTCGCAGGTTTTTCACATCCCCCTTCTCTTTGTGGGTGTTTTTTCTTTATCCCTCCACGAAAACACTTTCTTACCTTCTTTTCTTTTCTTCCATTTCTTTTCTCTTACTTTATGACAAGGGTTAAACAGAATATAGGACTCTTTAGTCCCAATTTCGCCCAATAAAGACATTTATTATTATTTTAGTTTTATTCTCACATTTTGTAGTATCTTTGAACCTGTGACTGGTATTCACCAAGTCACATGTTCCTATATTGTTATCATTTTTTATGGTATTTCTTATTATATTGACTATGATTACTGGTTACAGATTACAGAGAAATTTTCTTGTTATCGAGCAGGTGTCCAGAATTACAGATTTTTGTAGGGAGATATAGCTTTTTGGTTTTAAGCCTATCTCCATTAAGCTGTTATGCAATGATTTTGGAATTATTCCAGTTGATGAAAGTATGATTGGTACTATCTTTACAGATTTTTGGTGCCATAGTTGTTTTATTTCTTCCTTTAGTGTGAGGTATTTTTGTATTTTCTCTGCATACTTCTTTTGTATGTTCATGGAATGCCCAACATCTAGAATTCCTGTCATAGCATCTCAAGTGTACTAGATTGTTAGGATGGCCGCAGCACATTTGTCAGACTTGGAAAGTTATTTCCTCACTCTGAACAGCCCAAATCCTGGCTTTGCCCCTACAGACAACTTTGGGGTAGATAGTTATAATACAGTAGAACAGCTGAAACAAGCATTAGGACAAATCACGGGGCCGATGGTCTTCCACCATGCGACTGGACCTGTCCAGGACCACGACGTGGGCCTCCTACTTAAGCCCATAGCCGGGGTAACCCTAGGGGGAGCATTTTTTCATCTCATAACAGGGGACATTCAGTTAGGGGAGACTAGGTTTGAGGCCTTACTGGTGTTAGTCGGGGATGTCAAGGCAATGGCTCTTCTTTATAGATACTATGTTTAGTTTTATTCTCACATTTTGTGGTATCTTTGAACCTGTGACGGGTATTCACCAAGTCACATGTATTTCCACCTAAGTCAAGCCAATTCTTCTGCCATTTCTGATGGATCTTTTCTCTGAGCATGATTCCTATGTCATAGTTAGTGAGGTATTTATTATTATTATTATTATTATTAGAAGGTACGACGACATCCCGAGAGCTCATGCAAATCTGATATATGTTCAAAAGGACATATCCCCAGTCATCAGGAGCCAATTCACCAGAGCGCACTACTCCCTGGCCTCCCGTTCTCAACCTCCAGGACAGCCATCTCCTCCTTACTTGTCTCCACACACGGCAAACGCATGGGTGGATCTTTGGTCAGTTGGCATGACCACACACATACAGCTGATCCTCATCACTGTCCGGGCTCCACCTTTGCTGATCTTGGGGTTTGTTTTTAGGGATTAATCCCTGCCTGATTAGTCGCCTCTTATGACAGGCAGGGATGCAGAGAATAAAGTGTTGCATTTGGTGCATATGGGAGCTGGTTCACCTTTGAAAAGGAATGAGTGGGTCAAGGCACAGCGGCCTATTTGCAGGCATGCGATCACTACCTCCTCTCATCTACTGTTCCTGAGGAAGGAGTACCATTGTGATACTGTAGGTTTTATCTCCCGTATTTTATTTCCACCTAAGTCAAGCCAATTCTTCTGCCATTTCTGATGGATCTTTTCTCTGAGCATGATTCGTATGTCATAGTTAGTGAGGTATATGGAGTCAATATTCGGTTTTGAAAGTGCACTCTTAGCCACTTAGTCTGCCTTCTCATTCCCAGTTATGCCAACATGTCCTGGTACCCAGCAGAAAACTTCTCTGATCCCATGTGAGTGTAGAGCTATGAGAGATGAATGAATATCCTATATGAGGGGGTGTGTGGGGAAGAAGAATGTGATAGCTTTTATGGCACTTAATGAATGAGTGCATACCAGGCTTGTCACATGACTCCATTTGCTGGACCTCAGTCCAGACCTTTATTGCATAAAGTTCTGCAGTAAATATGCTGCATTTTGGATGCAATTTTATTTCCAACACTCCAGAAGTGGGAGAGACAAATTCACAAGCAACATCTCAGCCAGATCTTGATCCATCAGTAAAGATAGGACTGTGTCTGTGGTAGTGAGACAGGATCTCAGCAAAGCTTTGCTGGTACAGCTGTGGAGCTGTTGATGTTTTCGGTATTCTGGATAACAAGGTCAGGGATTTAGGGAAAGGGACTTGCCAAGGTATATGTTCTGGAGGTCCACTAGCATATACTATGGTTCATTCACTACATGTTTGCACTTTAGAGAGAGAAAGAATATGTTATCTCTTCGTACAGGGAGCCAATAGGACATGACGATCTATCCACTCCACTCATCAAGAGCATGGTAGAACTTTGCTGTGTTGCAACATTAGCATAAAAATTTAATTTAGTTAAAATCGTTTCAGTTTTGAGTGAAAGTAATGCCGGAAATAACATTGTCATTGATTTTAGGTTAATTAATAACACAACCGCAGAAAAAACAAAAATACCACAAATCAAAGAAAATCTTGACTTTATTCCGGTTCTGTTTGAACTGGAGCCTTTACTTCTGTAATTCAGGAGGAGGAAAGGAGAGTAAAAGCGATAGCATGGTGGTGTTTTGAAGCAACCCTTGAAAAACACCTGGATATGAGGGACTGAAGACATACAAAGGCGGCAATGATCCTGTTCCTAAACGATTCTTCATTACCAAGATGGCACTTCACTAAGACCACCAAGACAATGTGGTCCATGACCAGAAAAACTACAAGAAAGCTCCTCACTGTCATCTGCTGGGAATGGTCAGCCCCTAGAGATGTACCTTTTGTCTTACGAATTCATCACCCAAATCCTCAGTGTGACGTTGTAGTAGTCTCTCGAAGTGCCTCCAATCGAATATGCGGGATCCTCTGATCAGCAGTATGAGAATCATTAACTGGGAAAAGTTTATAAAGCCACCATGTTATGCGGTAGCGTAACATGGTGGCTCCTCAAGGTGTGCAGACAGAGACCATATTGCTTGACTCGCCCTCACGCCGCCGAAAGAAGGATGAACGGCACCGGATCGAAAAAGTCCGGAATCCTCAAGATAGGAGGGATGGCCACCCAATTTATTCTCCCGATGGTGACACCTGAGGAACCTGCCGAATTGAGCGATGTCGCCGTCCATTGACGCCACAATCGGCCGGAGGAGAGTGCAATTGAATAATCAACGGCCGCCGCCACCTAATAAGGAGCGACGAGGAAATCGCCGAAAGAAGAAAGCCAGGAGGAGAGAACGGAATCTTCCCACACAGCAGTCCCTTGAAATCTACAAGGAAAACAAGTAGCAGTATCCACCTGAAGTGGGAAACCTTCCACATCAGCAATTATGGCCAAATGTAGCACAGATGCAGCAAAGAATCCCGCCACACTGGCATAGTAGGATGGAGGAACCACCAGGTTTTCCTAGAGACGTACCTCCACAGGAAACGTGGCAGCGATACTACGGGGGACCCCCTCCGTATATGGTGCACCCTGTAGGCATTCCTCCGACCATGGTGGGAATGTGAGGATTGGAGACCCGGACCGTCCAGCCTTCACCCCCAATGTGGAACCCCAATACAACAGTGCAACCCAAGTTCCTGAGGCAGGTTTCCGATGAGCGCCACCAGCGACTGGCCCACCTGGACAGGGTCCTCCCAATGGGGCCTTCTCCCATAGCTTTTATACTCCCTGTGGTAGCTGAAGAAACTCCCTCCATTCCCCCTCGCCGCCGGAGGAGAATAGGTGCGGAAAGACCGCTGCAGCTGAATTTGCCAACGCTGGAGGAGGCCCCCATCGTGTGACAGCTACCGACTGCTGAGTCT
Organism: Ladona fulva; assembly: GCA_000376725.2. Classification (NCBI taxonomy): domain Eukaryota; kingdom Metazoa; phylum Arthropoda; class Insecta; order Odonata; family Libellulidae; genus Ladona; species Ladona fulva. The sequence goes on from KZ308247.1 coordinate 1,377,657, forward strand.
GTAACCCACGGACAGCCCACGGAGAGGAAGATGGAATGGCAGCTGGCCCTGGGAACGCTAGATGACGACGCGGCTCTAGAGATCCTGGTGAAGGAGATTGCAAGAAAGGCGACTGCAAACACCCCTCCGAAGCCAAGTGGGAGGGCAGTGAACAATCGCCCGGACCAAAAACGTCTCCCTTATCTTTATTGGATAAACAACGGGTCTGCGTATCATCAGGCCACATCGTTTCCGTATGATATCGCATAATTATCCACTTCCGCCGGGTGTGTCCTGACGAACAGAAGGAAGAAGCGGCCGCCGTGATCCCCAATATATCCTTCAGGAGGTTCCTAGGAGAGAAGGATCTCCTGCCGCGCAAGACGCCGGCTGAGGACTGTGGCCGCCTCCAGCGCTGCAAAAAAAGTTTTCCCTGGATCGGACGGAGTTACGTACACGGAACTCCGATGCGTCTAACCTAATAGAAAAGTCCTGAAGCCGTATATAACAAATGCCAACAGAGAGCCAGAATACTCTTGCCTTGGAAGACATCTCACACCGTATTAATCCATAAAGGAAGGGATGCCTCCGAAATTATGAATTGCAGACCGATAGCTCTTGGATCCTCCTTGAGGAAGGTCTTCATCGGAATACTGGCGGACAGAATTCCACACTAGGCCTCCAAAAGCAGACGCCTCTCCCACCCAGCGCAGCAGGGGTTCATTCCGCAAACAGAAGGCAAACTTCTGGAAGCGGCAGTCGAGGATGTATGGCGTAACAAGCGGGAGATTGCAATAGCCTGGCTGGACCTTGCCGAAGCTTTCGGCTCCCTTCCGCACTATCACATCCTGAGGGTCCTGAGGGTGACTGGCAGTAGAGCGAGGTGATGAAGGAGCTGGGCATCTGCGTTAGTGACTCAACGCTCGCCGCGGAGGTCACCATTGTGTCGCAGTCTGCCTACCGCCGCATATACCAAACACTCAGGGAGGGAGTGTTTGAGTGTCAGCAGAGGGAACTCTCAAAGAAGGAGGACCAGGGTAGGGTGATGGAGACAGTATCATCCGCAGAGTGGTGAGAAAATGTGTGTGTGCAGAAAATGAAGAAACAAGGTGGAGACACTGCTCCACGTCCTTAACCAATGCCCGGGCAACATGCAGGGAAGGATTCGAAGCCACAACGATGTCCAAAACATTGTTTGATGCCCTCCCCCCTTCCTCCCTCCTTCCCACTCTCACCTCCCCTCAGCATTCACTATTTATACAATGTATGCATATTTCCTTGTGCCAGAAGATGTAAGTAATCTTACGAAACCGGTCGCAGCAGAATAAATTTTAATGTGGAAAAATAGTAAGTCTTTGCTTTCATTGCATTATGGCTTTCCACGAAGTCACGCTTAACAATATCGATTTTATGCAATTAAAGACAGCCATTATGTGCCACGCGAAAGAGGAGTTGACCGAATCCCTTCCTCTAGGGCTATTAGGAATTCGTTCCATGTGGAAGGAAGACATGCAGGCGACACCGGTAAACTTGGTTTATGGATGCAACCTCCATCTACCCAGAGAATTCTTCGAACCAGGCCCACCACGAGAGGACATCACCTCCTACGCGGTTACATTACGTCGGCACATGCAAAGCCTGTGCCCCACCGTCATGGAGAAACGGAAACGTTCGTTTTCAAAGACTTGGAAATGACTAATCAAGTTTTCGTCCGCAACGACGCAACAAGAACAGGTCTCCAACCCCCGTATGACGGGCCTTTCGAGGTCCTGGAGCAGGGAGAACACTTTTTCCGCCTGAACCGAGGACAAAAGGAAGACGTCATGTCTTTAAAGCGTTTAAAACCGGCGTACATCCTAGCCGACGAGAACCCACCAAGGACTCAGAGTTCCACACCGCCGTCAGAGACGCAACCACATCGAGGTACTTCCACGGTCAACGGAGATCACAGCGAGGGGCCCAACCGCAACCACCAACCTGATGCATCTCGGATTCCTACGGAGAGGACAACCCGCTCCAGCAGAACCGTCCATTTTTCTAAACGCTTCAATAAATATGTCTAAATATTTGTCTTTCCTTTTTGTAGATATAAATACTGCCAGAGGGTGCTGTGGCGGTCGCGAGCTGTGGCCGTGTTTGTTTGCACGAGCCGGCAATGTCGTCTGCTGCCCGCTACTGCAGTGCCAGCTGGCGAAAAAATCCAGAGAAGAGCACGCAACTGACAAAACGACACTCACTCTCTCGTACGACGTCCGGGGGATAAGAAGCACATTTTTACATGGTGTCTCGCCTTGCCGCATCAGCCACGTGGCCTATTCTTTGTTAATAATTGTTACCAAAATAAACAAACGAAAACCAATCTGGCTATCCAATCATTTCTTATAGCCTTTCATCGAAGTCGAATATAGCAACCGCCGCTATAACTATTAAAGTGGACGGGATTCTGGGTTGGGATCTTCTGCGACGGCTAGGAGCACTGATCGATGTTTAGAATGGTGTATTGATGCTGGACTCTAAAGAGATCCAATTATTCCAAGATCCGAAATCCTGAATTGGAGACCGATAGCTCTTGGATCCTCGTTGTTGAAGGTCTTCATCGGGATACTGGCGGACAGAATTCTACACTAGGCCTCCAGAAGAGGACCCCTCCCCCACATGGCGCAGAAGGTCTTTACGTCGCCAACATAAGGGTGCTTCGAGCACAACTTCCTTCTGCAAACGGAAGTAGAGGACGCATGGCGTAACAAGCGGGAGATTGCAATAGCCTGGCTGGACCTTGCCGATGCTTTCGGCTCCCTTCCTCACTACCACATCCTGAGGGTCCTGAGGATGATGGAGATGCAGGAACCAATGTTGGAGTTCATCGCCTACATATACCAGGGGACCAGGACTACCTTCTCGAACCTCAACAAGGAGACGGATAAGATAGCCATAGCCCGCCAGGGTGATCCTCTTTCCCCGATATTGTTTAACCTTGCAATCGAACCGATCCTCCGGACCATTCTTTAGAAGAGGCTGTTTGTAGGGTACAACATCAAGGGAATGTCCCTCTGCGTCCTCGCTTACGCGGACAATCTAGTTCTCGTTGCTAGGGATACCGGTATGCTCCGAAGCCTGATTTTTGCGGTCAGAACTGCAGCGGAGTGGTGCAGCCTGACCTACCGAGGACCAGCCTTCATCTCGATCTCAGGAAGGGGAGGACAAAAGTGCAGGAAAGCAGCTTCCAGATCCAGAAGGAGGGTATCCGGCAACTAAAGAAGGAAGAGACCTATAGATACCTGGTTTGCCCCACAGGCCTCAAAACGGACGCCAACCCCCACCGAGGGCCATGAGACGCTACAGAAGGATCTCTTGACACTCTCTAATATCAGCCTGCTGCCTTGAAATAAGCTTGACGCCATCCATGTCTTCCTACTTCCGCGCCTTTCCTTCGCCCTGAGGATCCCTGCAGTCCCACTTAAGAACCTCGCCACGACGGATAACGCCATTCGGAGGGTGATGAAACGGTGTATGGGGCAATCCCAGTGCGCCAGCAGAGAGCTCATCACGATGAGGACCGCGCATGGAGGTGGTGGGTACATGCCCCTCCAAGTGGAGCATTGTATCCTTTACATCACGCACGCCTTTCACATGCTCTCCTTCATGGACGCTGGCGTGAGGGGAAGTGCCTGGTTTTCTCCTTCAGATGCCGTCCACAAACGGATAGGGAAAAGCAACGACCCTCCAAGTCGTCAGCTCATCTGCGACTACCTCAATGCCTCCATGGACAGGGACTTCGCGAAGGATGCCGGCGACGCACAGTGGTCCCAAATCGAAAAAAGCTGGCCAAAAGTCAAATTTTCGACTTTTAACTAGGAAGTTAAACATAGTGTATTCTTATTCTACACAATATGGTCTACAAAATGACATATTTCATTGGTCCCTGCGATCGTTCTATTTAAGTATGTACCCCTTTAACTTGGGCATGTCGAGAGGCAAACGCCCTATGCGTTAAAATGGTCGATTTTAGAGAAATACATCTTAATGCAAGATGGCTTTAAGTACAAAAGCCAGATTTACCAATTTTTTTACGGTATTTATGCACCTTTGTGCTTAGTATTCCGGTAATTTTGGTCAGTTTTAATTTTATGTATAACCATATTAAAATATTTATAATTTCCGTTATTTTTGGGTGATTTTTTGCATAAATGTGTCGATATGATTATGTGCGCCTCGGTGCGCCTCGAAGATTTCTATGCAGAAGTACTAAGGAAAGTGTATAAAACATAAAATAGAAAAAAAATCTTGCCGATACTTGCCCTCCCGACTTCTAGAAGGTTTTTAGTTGAGCGGTGCACCGCGCCGCCTTCGGTTGTTGGCCGGCGGCCGGCGGGCGATTGGGACGTTTTAACGTAGTTTCCCATTTCGATGATTAACTCGCGTGCTGCTCTATGCTTTACGTAATTTCTCCGTACCGTGAAATTTCAACTGCTAAATCAAAGAATTTTCTCGTGTGTTAGGTGGTCTCCTCCAAATCAACCGTACATCTATTAATCAATTTTCAATCCTAGCGCGACTAAATATCCTGGTATTTTAATAATTACATAAATCATTACGCGAACTCCAACTTGAGCGATTGATTGCGATCAATACACATTTTTCATCTGCAAAAATTTTATTATATCCTTATTCCGTGAAGTTTCTTCACACACGGGTCAACCGTTCCGCTACGTGATTTATGGCCTGGGGCAATAAATGTTCCCTAATATCCTTGTTGCCACTGTGCCGCTCGCAAAATCTTTTGCGGGCGAAAAAGGCTATGCTGTCTGATCTCTGCATGTTTGTCGGGTTTTCTGCCACGTTACTTGTTTGCCACTTTTCGAAACGTCGTCCTGTGTAAACAAGTAACCCGAAAAATATGCAGAGATCATTTGAACGCCACCGAGATCTACGAAAGCCTATGCTGTCTGTTTATTGCCCTCCAGCTGGACAAATTGCTCTCAGTCCACCGGGAACGCGTGAATGTTGCAAGTGCATTATTTTTCTTGAAAAAAAAAACGGTGAGGATTACGGCCTCCCTCACTATGACCACTGTCGAAGTTATGGACATGGTTTCGGTGAAGTCTCCCGTCGCAGTTTAGCTTAGTGCTTTACATGGTGAACTAGTGTGTCTGTGCTCTGTTCTGTGTTAACTTCAGCAGCGTATTCTGTCCAGAAGGAGGAAGCGCTTCGTCTGCGTGACATCTAATATTCAAAATACGTCGGAAACCAATAAGCAAGCTTATATTTATTTTTTCTTCACTTTCATGTATTCATCGTTTTTAAATTTTTTGTAGTGGTCTAAGTTAAAAGGCACCTCTTTTCTGATTCGGATATCTAGTTGCAGGTCTGAAAAACTTTGAAACGTGTTTTATGGATTTCGCAAATGTAACGCACCTTGAGGTGCACGAGAAATTTGTAGAAAGAAAACTAGATTCATTGGCTAATAAAAAGAAATATGTCATAGAGTATTTGCTGGCAAGATTCCGTCTAAACCATTACGAGGATGCGAAAATTATTTTGAATCGCTTCATGCAAAGAACTTTTTTTCCCAAATACCTGAGGAAATGGGAGGAAAGCTCACGGACAGATTATAATTTCAGAAGAACATTCAGAAGCTGGTTACAGCAGAAATTAAAACTACCTGCAGATGTATACAAATATCTTCCCTGCACATCCGGTGAGTAACAGTTATTATCATGATAACTCAATAAACATGTATGTGCTTATATTAGCGATTATTTTTAACATATTTCTTTCTGTGCCATCAGAGCATGCTGAAATAGGACGACCAAAAATAATATTTGAAGAGTCCAGCGATAGAGCTAAGAGACGGAAGACGGAAAAGCTTAGATCCGATCCGATAATTTTTATTGAGTTTGTTTTTTGATTAATTTTTCACAGAATTTTCTTGACAAAATAAATATGATAACCTGAAAATCTATATATTTTTCTCTTCAATACCCTGTATTTCAGTAAATATCAATTAAATGCAATTTATTAAATTTTAGGAAACCAAAATTACAGTAAATTTATAGTTCTTTCCTAGTTGAGTTGCTTGCCGGCTATGCTGATGGTCGCGGGTTCGAATCCCGTCAACTTCATGTCGTTGCACTATCGTGGCCTTATAAGCACAATTTTAAATTTGTTTTGTAAAAATTATGCTGTTATAGGTTCCAAAAATGTAGCTACTTTTCTGCCAATCCCTAAAACTTCTAACGTCAGATTTTCAAAAATTGTTTAAATTTTAATAGCTCCATAAAATGTTTAAATGAAATGATACGACAAAAATAACTTCAAAATTGGATTTAGGAGATCAAAAACAATAGGAATGGGCCATTTTAGTATCTAAGTTGGGTGAAATATCAACGGTATTAATTTTGGCCAGCTTTTTTCGATTTGGGACCACTGTGCGACGTCTCCTCATTGTGGACGAGGACCAGGAGGGCCGCCCTGAGCTTGGCCCCTTTCTGCAGCATAGACTGGCAGTAGAGCGAGGTGATGAAGGAGCAGGGCATCCGCGTTAGTGACTCAACGCTCACCGCGGAGGTGACCGTTGTGCCGCAGTCTGCCTACCGCCGCATATACCAAACACTCAGGGAGGGAGTGTTTGAGTGTCAGCAGAGGGAACTCTCAAAGGAGGAGGACCAGGGTAGGGTGATGGAGACAGTGTCATCCGCAGAGTGGTGAGCAGCAACTTCCTGCGCTCGGGGGAGCATACGGCGTTGAGCGACTGGTACTTCATCCACTGAGCAAAGCTCAACGTCCTTCCCCTCCTCAGCTCCATGCACTGGAAGGATTGGAGGGAGGACGTGATGTGCAGAAAATGAAGAAACGAGGTGGAGACACTGCTCCACGTCCTAAACCAATGCCCGGCCAACATGCAGGGAAGGATTCGACGCCACGACGACGTCCAACACATTGTTTGATGCCCTCCCCCCTTCCTCCCTCCTTCCCACCCTCACCTCCCCTCAACATAAGCTATTTATACAATGTATGTGTCGTCCAAAACATCGTTTGACGCCCTCCCCAGGTAGTTGAAGGCAACGGACGACCGGAAGGTCGCAGGGGACCCGACGCAGCTGAGACCGCACATCGTAGTGCGGGAGTGAAACAGATCACATCACTGATGTGACCGTTCCCTTTCGGTAACCACCTCATCTCTTCGCGCCTCGAGGGCTACAATGATGGAGAAATACGCCGAGCTTGCAGAACGGACCCGAGAACTGGAGGAGAGTTCGGCTCGGAGCCATCGTCGTCGGATCGCTAGGAGCCTGGGACAGAAAGAATGATGCTGTACTTCGCCACCTTGGAATCCCGGTCAACCGGATGAAGCCAATGCCGAAGAAGATTGTTTCAGCGTCGATCAGAGGGTCCAGGACAGCCTACAATGAACATGTAAAATATAGTGTGTGTTGGTTACATCAAGAAGAGTGAACAATGTGTGTTTGTGTGCGTTATCTTTTCTTTCTTCTTTTGTATATAAATACAAACATAAACTAATAAGTGAATAAGTGCAGTGACGGAATTTTTATAAAAATTATTTTCTCTTGTTTCCCTTTCTGCTCTTTTTTTGCCATTGTTTATAAATAAATGAATGCTTTGTAAAGACACAACTAGAAACTTTTAAGTGAAGTATAAAAGAAATCCAATTCAAGGGCTCTCGTGGAAATGAAGGAGAGGGATTTGCGATGGCTATGCGTAAAGAGGAGACTATCGCGGATAGAAAGTTGTATCGAAACGGCGAATTAGTGGAGGATTTTAACGAGGGAGAAGAGGGACTGAGCAAGATTAAGTGTGATGAGGTGGTAGGGTATGGTGTAATTTTAAGAGAAGATATTGTTTTACCGTCTAGGTGTGATGTTGTGTTTTGGTTGTCAGAATTCGGCGGTTGGAGAAAGCAGATAGCTTATGAAGCCGATTGAAATACTTGTGCACGGGGTAATTGTCGGGCGGAGTGGGATAACGGAGAGTGAGGATTTGATTGTGCCGCTTAGAATCACCAATGTGAGCGGGGCTGAAGTGATGGTTTCTAAAAACAAAATCGTGGGATTTCATCAAATGTTTATGTGGAGGAAGGGGGTACCCTCGGTCTTGTGAATATTGCACATATAAATGTGCTGGAGGAACTTAATGGGAAGTTGGAGAATGGGGAGAGTAAGCCTTCTTGGTGAATCTCCTTGGAAAATCTCCTTGACGAGTATATGAAAGTTTTTGGGCTTTTGGGCTCACGCCTCGGCTGTACTCATCGCGTTCAGTACCAGATATATACAGAGTTCCGCACTCACAGAAGGCGGTAATGAAAGATCATGCGGAGGAAATGCTAAGAAAAGGGGTGATCAGGAAATAAGTATCTCCATGGAGTACTCCCGTAGTTTTAGTGTCAAAGAAAGGAGAGAATGGACTTACAAAAACAAGGTTCTGCACAGACTTTCGTCGGCTTAATTCGGTGACTAATGGCCGGTTTCTGTAACGCTGGATAAGATGTATCCTCTGAGTAAAAAAATTAGAGGGTATTGAAATCAAAGTGTCTGATTTATTAGTGTCTTTTGATGTGGCTAGTCTATTTCCCAGTGTCCCCATACCTGAAACCCTAAATATTTTGAAACAACAACTCCTTCACTTTAATTTAGATGACGATATTGTTCATGAATATATTCTATTAACTAAACTATGCATGGAACAAAATGCTTATCAATTTAATGGTAAATTTTACTCACAGAATCATGGGTGTGCCATGGGAAACCCCCTAAGCCCATTCCTTGCTAATGTTTTCATGCAACACTTTGAGGAAATCTGCAAACAGGACTTTGGTTACTTCCCCTCCACCTGGTTCTGTTATATTGATGACATTTTTGCTATTTTCAATACTGATTTTTGTGATATTGACACTTTTCTAACGAAACTTAATAATGTTTCCCCAACCATCAAATTTACTTCTGAATTGGAAGAAGATGGAAGAATTCCCTTCTTAGACATCTTGATAATCNTACTCCCTGGCCTCCCGTTCTCAACCTCCAGGACAGCCATCTCCTCCTTACTTGTCTCCACACACGGCAAACGCATGGGTGGATCTTTGGTCAGTTGGCATGACCACACACAGACAGCTGATCCTCATCACTGTCCGGGCTCCACCTTTGCTGATCTTGGGGTTTGTTTTTAGGGATTAATCCCTGCCTGATTAGTCGCCTCTTATGACAGGCAGGGATGCAGAGAATAAAGTGTTGCATTTGGTGCATATGGGAGCTGGTTCACCTTTGAAAAGGAATGAGTGGGTCAAGGCACAGCGGCCTATTTGCAGGCATGCGATCACTACCTCCTCTCATCTACTGTTCCTGAGGAAGGAGTACCATTGTGATACTGTAGGTTTTATCTCCCGTATTTTATTTCCACCTAAGTCAAGCCAATTCTTCTGCCATTTCTGATGGATCTTTTCTCTGAGCATGATTCGTATGTCATAGTTAGTGAGGTATATGGAGTCAATATTCGGTTTTGAAAGTGCACTCTTAGCCACTTAGTCTGCCTTCTCATTCCCAGTTATGCCAACATGTCCTGGTACCCAGCAGAAAACTTCTCTGATCCCATGTGAGTGTAGAGCTATGAGAGATGAATGAATATCCTATATGAGGGGGTGTGTGGGGAAGAAGAATGTGATAGCTTTTATGGCACTTAATGAATGAGTGCATACCAGGCTTGTCACATGACTCCATTTGCTGGACCTCAGTCCAGACCTTTATTGCATAAAGTTCTGCAGTAAATGTGCTGCATTTTGGATGCAATTTTATTTCCAACACTCCAGAAGTGGGAGAGACAAATTCACAAGCAACATCTCAGCCAGATCTTGATCCATCAGTAAAGATAGGACTGTGTCTGTGGTAGTGAGACAGGATCTCAGCAAAGCTTTGCTGGTACAGCTGTGGAGCTGTTGATGTTTTCGGTATTCTGGATAACAAGGTCAGGGATTTAGGGAAAGGGACTTGCCAAGGTATATGTTCTGGAGGTCCACTAGCATATACTATGGTTCATTCACTACATGTTTGCACTTTAGAGAGAGAAAGAATATGTTATCTCTTCGTACAGGGAGCCAATAGGACATGACGATCTATCCACTCCACTCATCAAGAGCATGGTAGAACTTTGCTGTGTTGCAACATTAGCATAAAAATTTAATTTAGTTAAAATCGTTTCAGTTTTGAGTGAAAGTAATGCCGGAAATAACATTGTCATTGATTTTAGGTTAATTAATAACACAACCGCAGAAAAAACAAAAATACCACAAATCAAAGAAAATCTTGACTTTATTCCGGTTCTGTTTAAACTGGAGCCTTTACTTCTGTAATTCAGGAGGAGGAAAGGAGAGTAAAAGCGATAGCATGGTGGTGTTTTGAAGCAACCCTTGAAAAACACCTGGATATGAGGGACTGAAGACATACAAAGGCGGCAATGATCCTGTTCCTAAACGATTCTTCATTACCAAGATGGCACTTCACTAGGACCACCAAGACAATGTGGTCCATGACCAGAAAAACTACAAGAAAGCTCCTCACTGTCATCTGCTGGGAATGGTCAGCCCCTAGAGATGTACCTTTTGTCTTACGAATTCATCACCCAAATCCTCAGTGTGACGTTGTAGTAGTCTCTCGAAGTGCCTCCAATCGAATATGCGGGATCCTCTGATCAGCAGTATGAGAATCATTAACTGGGAAAAGTTTATAAAGCCACCATGTTATGCGGTAGCGTAACATGGTGGCTCCTCAAGGTGTGCAGACAGAGACCATATTGCTTGACTCGCCCTCACGCCGCCGAAAGAAGGATGAACGGCACCGGATCGAAAAAGTCCGGAATCCTCAAGATAGGAGGGATGGCCACCCAATTTATTCTCCCGATGGTGACACCTGAGGAACCTGCCGAATTGAGCGATGTCGCCGTCCATTGACGCCACAATCGGCCGGAGGAGAGTGCAATTGAATAATCAACGGCCGCCGCCACCTAATAAGGAGCGACGAGGAAACCGCCGAAAGAAGAAAGCCAGGAGGAGAGAACGGAATCTTCCCACACAGCAGTCCCTTGAAATCTACAAGGAAAACAAGTAGCAGTATCCACCTGAAGTGGGAAACCTTCCACATCAGCAATTATGGCCAAATGTAGCACAGATGCAGCAAAGAATCCCGCCACACTGGCATAGTAGGATGGAGGAACCACCAGGTTTTCCTAGAGACGTACCTCCACAGGAAACGTGGCAGCGATACTACGGGGGACCCCCTCCGTATATGGTGCACCCTGTAGGCATTCCTCCGACCATGGTGGGAATGTGAGGATTGGAGACCCGGACCGTCCAGCCTTCACCCCCAATGTGGAACCCCAATACAACAGTGCAACCCAAGTTCCTGAGGCAGGTTTCCGATGAGCGCCACCAGCGACTGGCCCACCTGGACAGGGTCCTCCCAATGGGGCCTTCTCCCATAGCTTTTATACTCCCTGTGGTAGCTGAAGAAACTCCCTCCATTCCCCCTCGCCGCCGGAGGAGAATAGGTGCGGAAAGACCGCTGCAGCTGAATTTGCCAACGCTGGAGGAGGCCCCCATCGTGTGACAGCTACCGACTGCTGAGTCTGTAACCCACGGACAGCCCACGGAGAGGAAGATGGAATGGCAGCTGGCCCTGGGAACGCTAGATGACGACGCGGCTCTAGAGATCCTGGTGAAGGAGATTGCAAGAAAGGCGACTGCAAACACCCCTCCGAAGCCAAGTGGGAGGGCAGTGAACAATCGCCCGGACCAAAAACGTCTCCCTTATCTTTATTGGATAAACAACGGGTCTGCGTATCATCAGGCCACATCGTTTCCGTATGATATCGCATAATTATCCACTTCCGCCGGGTGTGTCCTGACGAACAGAAGGAAGAAGCGGCCGCCGTGATCCCCAATATATCCTTCAGGAGGTTCCTAGGAGAGAAGGATCTCCTGCCGCGCAAGACGCCGGCTGAGGACTGTGGCCGCCTCCAGCGCTGCAAAAAAAGTTTTCCCTGGATCGGACGGAGTTACGTACACGGAACTCCGATGCGTCTAACCTAATAGAAAAGTCCTGAAGCCGTATATAACAAATGCCAACAGAGAGCCAGAATACTCTTGCCTTGGAAGACATCTCACACCGTATTAATCCATAAAGGAAGGGATGCCTCCGAAATTATGAATTGCAGACCGATAGCTCTTGGATCCTCCTTGAGGAAGGTCTTCATCGGAATACTGGCGGACAGAATTCCACACTAGGCCTCCAAAAGCAGACGCCTCTCCCACCCAGCGCAGCAGGGGTTCATTCCGCAAACAGAAGGCAAACTTCTGGAAGCGGCAGTCGAGGATGTATGGCGTAACAAGCGGGAGATTGCAATAGCCTGGCTGGACCTTGCCGATGCTTTCGGCTCCCTTCCGCACTATCACATCCTGAGGGTCCTGAGGGTGACTGGCAGTAGAGCGAGGTGATGAAGGAGCTGGGCATCTGCGTTAGTGACTCAACGCTCGCCGCGGAGGTCACCATTGTGTCGCAGTCTGCCTACCGCCGCATATACCAAACACTCAGGGAGGGAGTGTTTGAGTGTCAGCAGAGGGAACTCTCAAAGAAGGAGGACCAGGGTAGGGTGATGGAGACAGTATCATCCGCAGAGTGGTGAGAAAATGTGTGTGTGCAGAAAATGAAGAAACAAGGTGGAGACACTGCTCCACGTCCTTAACCAATGCCCGGGCAACATGCAGGGAAGGATTCGAAGCCACAACGATGTCCAAAACATTGTTTGATGCCCTCCCCCCTTCCTCCCTCCTTCCCACTCTCACCTCCCCTCAGCATTCACTATTTATACAATGTATGCATATTTCCTTGTGCCAGAAGATGTAAGTAATCTTACGAAACCGGTCGCAGCAGAATAAATTTTAATGTGGAAAAATAGTAAGTCTTTGCTTTCATTGCATTATGGCTTTCCACGAAGTCACGCTTAACAATATCGATTTTATGCAATTAAAGACAGCCATTATGTGCCACGCGAAAGAGGAGTTGACCGAATCCCTTCCTCTAGGGCTATTAGGAATTCGTTCCATGTGGAAGGAAGACATGCAGGCGACACCGGTAAACTTGGTTTATGGATGCAACCTCCATCTACCCAGAGAATTCTTCGAACCAGGCCCACCACGAGAGGACATCACCTCCTACGCGGTTACATTACGTCGGCACATGCAAAGCCTGTGCCCCACCGTCATGGAGAAACGGAAACGTTCGTTTTCAAAGACTTGGAAATGACTAATCAAGTTTTCGTCCGCAACGACGCAACAAGAACAGGTCTCCAACCCCCGTATGACGGGCCTTTCGAGGTCCTGGAGCAGGGAGAACACTTTTTCCGCCTGAACCGAGGACAAAAGGAAGACGTCATGTCTTTAAAGCGTTTAAAACCGGCGTACATCCTAGCCGACGAGAACCCACCAAGGACTCAGAGTTCCACACCGCCGTCAGAGACGCAACCACATCGAGGTACTTCCACGGTCAACGGAGATCACAGCGAGGGGCCCAACCGCAACCACCAACCTGATGCATCTCGGATTCCTACGGAGAGGACAACCCGCTCCAGCAGAACCGTCCATTTTTCTAAACGCTTCAATAAATATGTCTAAATATTTGTCTTTCCTTTTTGTAGATATAAATACTGCCAGAGGGTGCTGTGGCGGTCGCGAGCTGTGGCCGTGTTTGTTTGCACGAGCCGGCAATGTCGTCTGCTGCCCGCTACTGCAGTGCCAGCTGGCGAAAAAATCCAGAGAAGAGCACGCAACTGACAAAACGACACTCACTCTCTCGTACGACGTCCGGGGGATAAGAAGCACATTTTTACATGGTGTCTCGCCTTGCCGCATCAGCCACGTGGCCTATTCTTTGTTAATAATTGTTACCAAAATAAACAAACGAAAACCAATCTGGCTATCCAATCATTTCTTATAGCCTTTCATCGAAGTCGAATATAGCAACCGCCGCTATAACTATTAAAGTGGACGGGATTCTGGGTTGGGATCTTCTGCGACGGCTAGGAGCACTGATCGATGTTTAGAATGGTGTATTGATGCTGGACTCTAAAGAGATCCAATTATTCCAAGATCCGAAATCCTGAATTGGAGACCGATAGCTCTTGGATCCTCGTTGTTGAAGGTCTTCATCGGGATACTGGCGGACAGAATTCTACACTAGGCCTCCAGAAGAGGACCCCTCCCCCACATGGCGCAGAAGGTCTTTACGTCGCCAACATAAGGGTGCTTCGAGCACAACTTCCTTCTGCAAACGGAAGTAGAGGACGCATGGCGTAACAAGCGGGAGATTGCAATAGCCTGGCTGGACCTTGCCGATGCTTTCGGCTCCCTTCCTCACTACCACATCCTGAGGGTCCTGAGGATGATGGAGATGCAGGAACCAATGTTGGAGTTCATCGCCTACATATACCAGGGGACCAGGACTACCTTCTCGAACCTCAACAAGGAGACGGATAAGATAGCCATAGCCCGCCAGGGTGATCCTCTTTCCCCGATATTGTTTAACCTTGCAATCGAACCGATCCTCCGGACCATTCTTTAGAAGAGGCTGTTTGTAGGGTACAACATCAAGGGAATGTCCCTCTGCGTCCTCGCTTACGCGGACAATCTAGTTCTCGTTGCTAGGGATACCGGTATGCTCCGAAGCCTGATTTTTGCGGTCAGAACTGCAGCGGAGTGGTGCAGCCTGACCTACCGAGGACCAGCCTTCATCTCGATCTCAGGAAGGGGAGGACAAAAGTGCAGGAAAGCAGCTTCCAGATCCAGAAGGAGGGTATCCGGCAACTAAAGAAGGAAGAGACCTATAGATACCTGGTTTGCCCCACAGGCCTCAAAACGGACGCCAACCCCCACCGAGGGCCATGAGACGCTACAGAAGGATCTCTTGACACTCTCTAATATCAGCCTGCTGCCTTGAAATAAGCTTGACGCCATCCATGTCTTCCTACTTCCGCGCCTTTCCTTCGCCCTGAGGATCCCTGCAGTCCCACTTAAGAACCTCGCCACGACGGATAACGCCATTCGGAGGGTGATGAAACGGTGTATGGGGCAATCCCAGTGCGCCAGCAGAGAGCTCATCACGATGAGGACCGCGCATGGAGGTGGTGGGTACATGCCCCTCCAAGTGGAGCATTGTATCCTTTACATCACGCACGCCTTTCACATGCTCTCCTTCATGGACGCTGGCGTGAGGGGAAGTGCCTGGTTTTCTCCTTCAGATGCCGTCCACAAACGGATAGGGAAAAGCAACGACCCTCCAAGTCGTCAGCTCATCTGCGACTACCTCAATGCCTCCATGGACAGGGACTTCGCGAAGGATGCCGGCGACGCACAGTGGTCCCAAATCGAAAAAAGCTGGCCAAAAGTCAAAATTTCGACTTTTAACTAGGAAGTTAAACATAGTGTATTCTTATTCTACACAATATGGTCTACAAAATGACATATTTCATTGGTCCCTGCGATCGTTCTATTTAAGTATGTACCCCTTTAACTTGGGCATGTCGAGAGGCAAACGCCCTATGCGTTAAAATGGTCGATTTTAGAGAAATACATCTTAATGCAAGATGGCTTTAAGTACAAAAGCCAGATTTACCAATTTTTTTACGGTATTTATGCACCTTTGTGCTTAGTATTCCGGTAATTTTGGTCAGTTTTAATTTTATGTATAACCATATTAAAATATTTATAATTTCCGTTATTTTTGGGTGATTTTTTGCATAAATGTGTCGATATGATTATGTGCGCCTCGGTGCGCCTCGAAGATTTCTATGCAGAAGTACTAAGGAAAGTGTATAAAACATAAAATAGAAAAAAAATCTTGCCGATACTTGCCCTCCCGACTTCTAGAAGGTTTTTAGTTGAGCGGTGCACCGCGCCGCCTTCGGTTGTTGGCCGGCGGCCGGCGGGCGATTGGGACGTTTTAACGTAGTTTCCCATTTCGATGATTAACTCGCGTGCTGCTCTATGCTTTACGTAATTTCTCCGTACCGTGAAATTTCAACTGCTAAATCAAAGAATTTTCTCGTGTGTTAGGTGGTCTCCTCCAAATCAACCGTACATCTATTAATCAATTTTCAATCCTAGCGCGACTAAATATCCTGGTATTTTAATAATTACATAAATCATTACGCGAACTCCAACTTGAGCGATTGATTGCGATCAATACACATTTTTCATCTGCAAAAATTTTATTATATCCTTATTCCGTGAAGTTTCTTCACACACGGGTCAACCGTTCCGCTACGTGATTTATGGCCTGGGGCAATAAATGTTCCCTAATATCCTTGTTGCCACTGTGCCGCTCGCAAAATCTTTTGCGGGCGAAAAAGGCTATGCTGTCTGAT
>KZ308248.1:0-25164 GCA_000376725.2 Ladona fulva
CAGGGAGTTTATCCGGCAGATAAGCTTCCGCAGAGCTTCAATTATCCGTCGTCATTCGTCGTAAACACCGATCCTTCGAGCAAGGGAGGCACTCATTGGGTCGCAATTTTTATCGATGAGAAAGGAAAAGGGGATTATTTCGATAGTTATGGAATGACTCCTTTCGTAAAAGAGCACGTAAACTTCATGAATCGTAACTGTATCTCGTGGAAGTGGAGTGCAGTAAGGCTTCAGGGCTGGGGGAGTATCGTGTGTGGAAACTATGCTGCTGTATTTATATATTATCGAAGTAGAGGGTATAGTTTGAATCGATTTTTATCACTATTCAACCCATCCAGACCCGAGGATAACGACATAAAAATTAAGAAGATGTACGATAACATATTCACTTGTTGTGAAATTCAGAAGAGTGTCAACAATGTGTGCTTCCAAATATGTCGGAGGAATGGGTAAGTGGGAAAAGAGGCTGGGAAGGAAGACCCTTTTCCATCCATACAGAAGCAAGTCCTAACAGGTCCTATCAGGTCCTAACAGGTGGCTTGTGTGCGCACGCGTGCTTCGTCCCCCTTTTTCCCTTTCCCGTACTCTGTCATGGTGTATTTAACCGGGGGGCCCCCCGGTTACTCTATATACTACCCCTGCGATCGCTATTCTCGACGGTCGGAACCCTCGGTATGGAGTTTTTGAAGAAATCAGAGGAGCCGAATAATGACCCACGACGTAGATGGCGAGAGCCCTCGCCGAGGGCTGGGAGAACGGGAGTGTATCTACAGCCGAGCTACCTTCCATCTCTTCCTGAAATCGAGTGGTATGAGCCATGCTGGACTGAAAAAAAATCAACTCTAAGGTGGAATCTAGGTGTGTTGGAGCAGGTGTTCAAGATAAACGAATGTGGATCAAAACGTGTGACTATAGGCATGGAACTATCGGATAATTGTGAGCCATATATAAAAATCGAAAAATGTGGCAGCAGTGGGATCTACCTTAGCCGTGAAGATTTCCAAGGTCTTATCAATATGGAGAGTGTTATCGATTCCTATTTCCGCGGAGAGGACGTAGATAACCCCTGCATATCCTTCGGACGATTCAATATCCGATTCGAGACACTTTTCGGAACTAAGACGATTGGGATAGAAGGGTGTGAAAATCGCGTTTATCTAGCTAGATCTTCGTGGAATGGTTTCTTAAACTTTCTACTTCCTCTGAAATGTCGACTCGCCGAAAGGGAGGAGTGGCAGGAATATGTGCAAAAGACTATATCTTCCTACCTGATGAAAGTCAAGAGAATCTATCAACGGATGATTGATGCTGAACGGGAACAAGAACACGATGTGACTAAGAAAGAAAATCTTATTACTGACTGTTTACGGAATACGCAGATTGAACCTTTGGAAAGTGAACATTTACCGAGGAATTTGAACCTCCCTGCCTTGTTGTCTGAAATTGCGTCTGTAATCCGTACAACTGGCGGTATATATTTTGTGAAAAATTATTTTAATATGTAAGTTCTTTAAAGTATGAATACCAATAAAGAGAATAACCAAAATCTATCTTTTTTTCCCCCCAATCCTATCTGCAAAAGAGGAACGATCGCAAAGGGTAAAGGGTAAATGAGAAGAGGAAAAATGACCGTTTAAAAAAAGTTTTTTATTTTCAAAACTATACACCTAGAATTTGAGTATTTTCTTCTTCTTCCTCCTCCTCGAGGGGGGTAATCACCCCTATTATAGCCGGCAAGGGCCGAAGGTCTAACGCAGCTTTTTCCTCTCCATTGTATGGGGTCTCCTCCGGTATGGCCTGCCCGGGAAGGTCCGTCGTGTTTTTTTTCTTTTTCTCCCCGTCATCGCTGGTATCCTCCGGTGTTGGTTCTTCCTCGTCATGGCTCTCCTCATCATCATCATCGTCGATGGTTACAACTTCCACCGTTTTCCTCTTCTTTTTCCTCGGCGGGAGGTCTTCCATGTCTAATAGAAAATAAGAAAACGTTAGAATGCTAAAATATAAATGATAATAAAACGCTGTTTAAATATCAGATATTTAAATAACAGATATCTTACCCCAGTCCTCCGCATCGATAAAAATCAGCTGGCATTCAGCTATCTCCCTCCTTACCCTTTCCCGGTTTACTGAAAACGAGAAATAATAAGTCAGTAAATATTGCACCTTTTAAGTATATCTGTTCACATAGACATGCAAGTAAATCTGTTAATACAGTAAAATAGAAAATACTAGCTTACCCCCTTCGACGAAGTGGTCGGCATATTTGTCGACCTCCTCCTTCAACCTGAATGCTATGACCCCTCGTCTTCGGCACTCTGCTAACTGTTCGCATAACCTATTGATATTGATACTCATCGTTGCACGATGTGAACTCTTCCAGTCAGTACACGGTTGAAAATAGAAAACTTGTCTCGAAAGAACACCGATTTTATACGATGGAACAGTGCTGGGTCACATGACGGTTTACTAAGTTTTCATTGGTTTATTTCGACATCTGCACCAGGGTTACTTATTCCCCCGAAAAAGGGGGTGGTGTGGCGTCCCTCGTAAAATTTTTATTAAGGTCTAGGGATCGATAATATAAATAATCATTGTGAAGGTTTTCATTGGATTATTTCAATACCTGCATACTAAAGGTTTTGTGAAATCGGGGTGCCTCGTAAAATTTTTATTAAGGTCTAGGGATCGACAATACACTGCTTATATCACGGCACCGAGATTCACTCTGGGGGTTTATACCTTAAACAGCTGGGTCCATATGTATCACTCCATTAGGTGATATTTACTGGAACGGATTGTTTAAAAATCCAGACCGGGATCGCCTGGAAAAAAGACGCAGCGGTGGAAATCATACCTACCCTCTCTTTAAAAAAAAAATACAATGGCCTGAAAAAGACGCACCGGTGAGTATCATACCTACCCCCTCTTTTAAAAAATACAATGGCCTGAAAAAAGACGCACCCTTACCTCTTTTAAAGAACCCCGGAACGGCAGGTATCATAACAAACCCCCCAAAACTGTTAAATACGATAGAACGTATCATACCCTATAGGAATCATACCCAATAGGAATCATAGCACGTGCTAATACAAAAGATATAAAAGATCGCCAGAAGACGCTCAAACATCGATCGCTAGGAGCATCTGCTAAAAGAGCATCGATAGGACCATCTGCTAAAAGAGCATCAATCGAAGCACGTGCTAATACACAGGCCAGACAAATATGAAGACGCTCAAACGCCGATCGCTAGGAGCATCTGCTAAAAGACCATCGATCGAAGCACGTGCTAATACAAAAGCCAAAGATCGCCAGAAAATACAAAAGAAACATCGCCAGAAAAATACAATAGGAATCATATACAAAAGATATTATAGCCAAACAAAAGATCAACAGAAAATACAATAGAAACATCGCCAAAAATACAATAGATCATCATAAATGTCACACCCCCCTCGTAAGAATAAACCCTTCTCCACCCTCTATAACCCGATTATAATAAATCACCTATTAATGTCACCCATTAACCTAATTTGTTACCTAATAAAAACATCGCCATTGTGCTGCGTGTTCTACTATTAGCTTTTATTTTTGGTATCATGGTGATGGTTTGGTAGGTAACTGGGTAAGCTGGGCAAATTCTTGTGCACATATTTCATAATTTCTTATATACTTAGAGAGTATACTCATACTTACTTGTTCTTTGAATTTGTCATGACACGTAGTATTCTTTTTTTTTGGAATTTTGAAAATTTCTTCCAAATAAAATTTCTGTGAACGATCACATGGACACCAATCAGTGTTTAGTTGATGGTTCTTCTATTTGATATTATTCTTACAGCCGTGCCTCTTTTTTTTCTTTCTACAGATCTGCATCGATTTTATTTTATCATATATAGCAAAATATTTTATAAGTGTCAATTTTAACAAGTTATTTTGTCAATTGATCTGAAAAAATTAAAATTGAGCAGCCTATTTTATTATTTATTTATTTATTTAGATAATCTTACAAATAGAACAATGTTCCGGTGGTAAGATTTGGACAAAGTAATTTCCACCTAATTATAATTAGTTACTAGAGATACAGAACAAGCCTTCCATGTTATTCACTTTTAAAACAGAAAAATTGCCCATTGGTGCTTAACAAGGAAGAGAATAATTAATAATGATAAAGTAGCTCCCAGTACTAGAGGTCCTAACCTTTTGTTTTTCACGATACATTTATGCGTTGACTTAAACTTCGTGGTACTCTAAACCACACTTTATTTAGTTTCTTTCTAAATTATGATTGGAAAAGGAGAAACAGCAAGTGAGGAATTTTGAACCTCTCATTATTAAACTCCCGTAAACGAAAAAATGTCTCGTAAATTAATGGCTATTATACGGCACGAAGAACTGCGATTACGGGTTTTATGCGAAACCATGAGTCGGTTAAGTTTAGAGGAAAATTCCGGTGAGAGCGTAACTTATTCCAAGGGCAGTATCGAATTCCTTAGTAATGTATTTATTTTCTGTTTCTTTCCCTGGAAAAATTCACGTAGAATAGATATCAGATGAGAGGTAAGATTAAAACGAGTGACCTTTCGGAAGGTTCATGTGCCTTAAATACCCAAATCAACGCCCTTTTATTTTTTGACAACTTACCATTTATATAATCAAGTATCTTTTGCCTTTGTCATTCCCTCCGTATTTTCTTCATGAAGCCAACTTCCTTTAGCAATTCCTTTTCTCTCAATATTGTACCCACTTATTTCCTCTGCATCGCTTTATTAATTCAATCTACTCCGCTCTTCCCCCACCATCTCCAGCACTGTCACGTTTCTCTATCAACCCAACTTACTTTTTTCATTCCACGACGTATCCTCATCTCAAATGATTCCATACTTATCTATTTATTCTTCCATACGTCACGTTTTGTATCCATGCAGCAAACACCATGGATTTTACCACCCTTATACTGATTCCCTTATCAAGGGTCTTACGCAATCAGTCCCCATCGCTTCGTCAGAGCTTCCACGACTACTGCTACCTTCCATAACCTCCTCTCTATACCCTCCCTCTCAAGAAAATTCATATAATCATTAATCCACCTGTTTCATTTTTCCCCACCAACCCCGATTGTTAACTTACCTTTCTTTCCTTCCAATTAAGACCTATGAACTGCCTTTTAAACCTGATCACTCAAGATATCTGGTCGTGCAGGGTAAATTAAGATGAATAGATGCTGAGATAATTCATTTTTAGAGGTCGTTCTTTCCGCGAACGATACCCGATAAGAACAAGCTGAAGAAGTTGCTCGAGCGCTCGGTGTTTACGACCCTTGCCACATGCCCAAAAGTGGCTTTTAGGGTATTAGTGTAGATGTAGATGTAATTAATTCATTAGTAAATAAATGATAAATGACCCCGTAGCCTTTTTAGCAGCTTGCTGGTGGATATATATATAATAATAATAAATCGTCTTTATTCACGGGCGAGATTGAGACTAATTAGTCTCTTCTTACATCTAACCCTTAGTCATTGTACATAGAAAGAAAGAGGTATTGGGAGTTAAACTAAAAAGAAGGCAATAAAAGAAGGAACTACTATATGGGTTTTTTTAAAAAACCTAAGTCTGCACTTAGGGAAAAAAATAAACTAAAACCCTGCAGGAAAACACCCACGTGAAGGGGGGCGTGAAAAACCTGCGAAACCTACTGACAGTGGCGACTAAAAAATTTAAAATAAGAGGGGAAATTTAGTGAAAGAAAAGTCGCAAGGATTAAAGGAAAGGAAGGTAACTTTGTAGGTTGAGGTTGAGGAAGAAAAGAAAAGGAAAAAAAAAGAAAAGCAGACAGAAAGAAATGCATAAATCTTACAAAAAATTCTGACAAAACTGAAAAAAACAACAATGTACATAATACAACAATTATGAAAATACAATTGCAAAAATTTACATAAGAAATTCAAATCAATATACCAATGGTAACGTCAACTTATTCTTCAAGTAGAAATTAATAAAACATAGGGTAAATATCAAGATCATCACAAAAAATCACATTAAAATTAAATAGACACAACAGCCTATTTCTACCAATGGTAATGACAACTTCTCAGTCAAAATAGACAAAACATGAAGAAAATAGCACAATAAAATCAATACTACTGAATATTATCATACAATAATAGTCTTTTGATTACAATATATTCCATTTAAATCTAAGCAAAGAAAAGTATTCTATGTACAGAGACAGAGAAAGCATCATGTGATCTGCATGAGAGGATCAGAAACTAAATAAAAAGTTGTTATAGGCAGGGGAAATCTTCTTAGGACATAGGTCAATTACAATAGCAAAATTGGAGACTTCGCATAGAAAAGGAAATTGGCTAGAGTATAGCATGTCGGTTAATTGAGCTATCGAGTTTGGCTGAATCGGCGTCGTAGCTTTGTCATGCAAGTGAACAGTCGGATAAATAAGACCGCCGACTAGAAAAGGCAGTCGAATAAACGGGTTGTCGGTAAAATGTTGTCGATAAAATGAGGTGCCGGTCAAGTGAACGGGGAACAACGAGATTTCGAGGCAACGAATTTTCGGTATCCAAACAGATTCATGTAGACATAATAAGCTAAGTAAACGTTTGGCAGAGACATCTCAAATATTTCTTCCGAAGGAAAATGAAAAAGAATAATAAAACGTGCTACATTAGGAAAATTGGAATGATGTGATCTTTCCTACCTGCCCTGTAGGGTGATACCAGGGCATCATGGAGACGTGGAGTAGTAGTAATATTTTTTAAAGTGCCTCCACGACAGAATATTTCGCCCGTGGGCTTCCACCGGTTATCGAACCCGGGTCTGCTTCCACCGAAGTCGAGCGTATTACCCCCTTGGCTATCCAGGATCCCAAGAGATACGGAATCTAATCAAATAATAAATTTGAAATTGGAGTTTATTTATGTTGTGTAAAGAAATTGTGTGACTGCCTTCGGGAGGTTCTAGTGGGTTCTCGTCCCCACTTGGGTGAATACCTGTCAGGGTGTTTTTTGTTTCCCCCCATAAATGACTACTATCTAGCCCATTTCCAATATGTGGTTATTATGGAGATAAATAAATAAATATCTGTGTGTGGATTGGGTCCAAAAGAAAAATACGTGAACATATTTTATTAGTACTCGGTACTCTGTTCTCATTTTTTGATTTAACCTCATCACTGATGAATATCAAAACCAAACTGGATTAAAATTTGAGGATCATCATCATTACTGCGCATGGGAAATANATCATCTATTTCAATACTACTTTCACCCCCCATTAAATCCCAACATTTCTCTCCAAAGGAAGATTTCCGGTGCCTTTTAAGGGTGCGTTGGCCTTTTAGCGAGTTCACGCCAACTTCTACTATCATTTCTACAGTTATTGAAAAGAGGTTATAATCAAAAGCAACCCAACCCTACCTTATCCAGGTAAGTATCATAAATGTGACTAACTAATGAAGGAAACTGATTCGTAGGAGATAACGAGTCTTGTCAAATTCCGCGATACGACGTATTTTTATAATTACAGAATAGTCGTACCATAACAATTTCATCTAATTGTATGATTGATAAATTAAAAGCAGTAGGAATTCTTTAATAGTTAAATATTAATATTCATCATTGTTCTGCTGTTAATAAATTGAAAAAATAAGACTTGTGTTTTCGTTCTTTGACATCGCTCGTTCTGAGCGTAATTAATTCCGTTTCAAACTCATTGTTGTCATTTGTGAATCATTTACAAAGGAATATTGAAGAGGCTGTGATGACAGTGGAGCAGTTATGAGCATTACGAAGCATATCATATCATGTTGACGTTTAATTTAAAGATTCTTCGGTGAAGGGCTTCGGTTATCATACAGTTTAACGGTGAGCTGAAGGAAATATATACGGGAGACCTAGCTAAGGGCTATTAGTTTGGGAGGTAAAGCGTACCGCTCAAAGATTAAATCAATGACAGTACAGAGCACTATAATAGCAATTTACACGGAAAATTGGTAAATTTATTTCAGGAATCCTTAAACGTGTTTGTTATGACGACGGATAACAAAAGGTTATTTTTTTCTCATCTTTGAAATAACGTGCATAACTCTGTTTTCAATTACGTAGGAGACGTAATTTTGAGTAAAAATCGTACCATTGACTTCCATGAGGAAAGATCGTTTACTGTGTCTTCAGAATGTTTTTTTAGTTCTCTTTTTTATAGCGAATAGTGAACAATTTTCTTGGTGTCCATTAAGATCCTGAAACCAATAAACGAGAAATATATTTGGTGAAATACGACATTGATTGCATCATATGATCGCATTTCCAATACGTTTCTCCTAGCTTGTTTATAAATTCCGTAAAAATCTTATCGTATAAATCCTTGATGTACAGGTGACTCAGCTTTGCAACGAATCAACGGCCGTTTTCTTGTGTAATTTCGTGGTAAGGTATTCGTTGAATTGTGGAACGGGATATTATTAGTGATTACTACAGAGTGAAGCCTAATTCTGTTCAGTTTATTACAAGAAATGCGTGCATATATCTGTTGCGCATGATATTAGGAAAAAAGATTAATTTCCCAAATTAGCGGGTGTTTCGTGCACCGATCGGAATGTTTCCTTAGAATCATTACCGCCATTTCAATTGTAGGATGTTGGAGTGATAACGATGATTCAGATCACGCATTGAAATATTATTGTGCAAAACAAATCCTTCGATTGCAAAATAAATATTATCAGAGAAACCTGCCTGAATATATTTTTTTTATAATGCTGTGCTTTCAAACATGCATTCATATGCACACTACATAACTGAAGATAGAATGGATGAGTAGTCCGTTGCTGTTCGTTCGTAATATTTTTAAATATATGTGACGTCTCTCACTCTGAAATGCTGTTTTATTATGCTAATTATATCAAGTATCAAACATGTATTTATATGCACACTCCACAGCAGAAGAGAGAATGGATGTGTATTCCGTTACTGGTCGTAGGTAATATTTTTAAATATATGTAACATATCTCACTAGGGAATGCTGTTTTAATATACAAATAATGTCAAGTATTCCACCCATAGAGAAAGAAATAAAAACGTTTAGTAGTTTCCACTCGAAGTATAGTTACGACCGGTTTCATGAGGAAACTACAAAGTTTTTATTTCTCTCTCTATGGCGTTCCGCCAAGTTGAGCTAGATCACATTGAATACACAAATATTTATCAGATCTTTTTCTCGGTAATTTTTGTTTTGTTGTTTGACTTTTTATCTTAAGAGCTCCATTAATGGCTCAAATTGATTACCATCACCTATGCTTGCAAGTAATGCTACAAAAGTATCACAGTTGTATTAAGAATCAATTAATCTTTAAGAAAAAATTCTTTCCATCATGTAACTGGAATCTCTATTATAAGGCACGGAAATGAAGAATAACGAAAAAAGATCACTTATACCCATACAAAACTATTTTATTCCACGAAAGACTTGTTTGGGATTTTAAATCTCCCTCTTGAGGCACTAGCAGAAGGAGGTAGAATCCCAATGCGCAGGCGCTGGCTATAGTACGAGAGCTGTGCCTCTCGCGTCATGCTTGCCGAGGTCAGACTCTCTCTCTCTCTCTGCTCATTATCTGCTTCACGCCGCCGAAGTCTTATATACATTCCACCTTTTAATTAAGGCAGTGATCTGAAACCGACCCACCGCTTATTATTCTGCACATACTTATTGTGGTAAAGGTGTAAAATATTGTGGTAAGGGTATAAGTTACCTTTTTCGTATTCTTTATACCACAAAGTTGAGGCCCAATTATTAAATTTTTAGCGCGGAAATAACTCAGAGATAAGGAAAGCAATACCGCAATCTCTGATTCGGGAAGAGCGAAAACTAACTTCAAGTCAAACATTCAATTATACAAAAGTGTTCGCTGAAAATCTAAGCAAAGAGGAACGCGGATGTTTTCAATCTCCCACTCGTCAATCGCATAAAATATTACCACATTATTAAAATTCCCCCAGTCTCGACGGAATTTCAAACTTCTCAGATTATTTGCTCACGCATAAAACCCCTATTGACTTGGAAATGCAAATTGACTTTGGGTTTACCCTCATAGCAACTCTCCTCGAAAATCGCCTCCCACTTCTTCGTCTACTCACTTTTATGAAAATAAAAACTATCCGAAACTCTCTTCAATTTTTCGGTGAGAAATGGAAAAGTTCTTCTGTGAGTCAAGGAAGCACTCCTCCATTGTAAAACTTTTCGGTTGGGGTTATAGCGTGGGGGCTTTTTCATTTCTGTTCACCTCGCGGAACACACTTTCCAGAACTCTGATTCTAAATGTTTGACTCCGGCCCTATTGGCTGCAACTGAGTTACCATTCTCTACTGCTGTCTCCATAGAGCCAATCTCTCCACAATCCTCAACAAATCCACCCGCACTCCCATGTGTATTACCGATGGAAAATCTCAGTGAATGACCATTCCCACCCATCCAAATAGCTCTTATCATCCACGCCATCTTCCACCCATCATTTACGGCTATCCGAGCTAAAACGTCTTCTCCACACCATCATCTATTTCAATACTACTTTCACCCCCCATTAAATCCCAACATTTCTCTCCAAAGGAAGATTTCCGGTGCCTTTTAAGGGTGCGTTGGCCTTTTAGCGAGTTCACGCCAACTTCTACTATCATTTCTACAGTTATTGAAAAGAGGTTATAATCAAAAGCAACCCAACCCTACCTTATCCAGGTAAGTATCATAAATGTGACTAACTAATGAAGGAAACTGATTCGTAGGAGATAACGAGTCTTGTCAAATTCCGCGATACGACGTATTTTTATAATTACAGAATAGTCGTACCATAACAATTTCATCTAATTGTATGATTGATAAATTAAAAGCAGTAGGAATTCTAAAAATTACATAAAGCAAGAATAAAGTGGTAGGCACCATGACTCGCATTGTGATTAACTTTTATACAAATTGCTCAACTGCGATGAACTTTGATACATTAATATTTACAATTAAATTTACATTACAACTGGATATTAGCTATCTCGTCGACGAGATGTGTAGTGATGTACTTTTCGAAAAGCTTACATCGGTATTCACGTATTCTATTACTAAGCGAAGTCCACCCGAGGGATTCTATCATAGTCGAAACACTACTGTCGAATATAAAATCTCTCTTGACAAACGTAGCCGCTCTATGTTGAACCATCTCAAGATCGGAGACTAATACTACTTCGTGAGGATCCCAAATTGCATAGGAATACTCGAGGAGAGGTCGAATTTGGGTAAAGTACACCATTTCCTTGCGCGCTTCCCTTGATATGAATGGCTCAACCTTTGCTGACCTTGATGATTCTTGCTCTTTAAGATATTTAAGATTAAGAACAATCTCGTTTGGTCTCAAGGTGGTCTTATGGTTCTGATTTCTAAAATTAACCCCGGTAACTGAGGCTTGAATTGTTAAAATTGTCTTTTCGAGCTTAAGCATTTTCATTAAATTCTCAAATCAATTCCATTGTGTAAAACTGTTTCTATCCTTCTCCCTTGTCAGTCTTACTCAACCTATAAGGGTCGGCTAATGATTTCTGATGTTTGGTGATGATAATGAATTTGATTTTCGCTCTGATTTTTTGGCGGGATACCTTCCCTGCCACCAACACGCAACCGATTAGCCGGGGCTCGAACTCGAGTCCTTTGGATTGGAGCGCTAGCACGCTAACGACTCCACCGCCGCATACGGTTATGTATGTTAAATGAATTCATCGGTAATAATACAGCTCAATCAACTGTGTGTCGATGACCTGCTGCTAATGGCTAGATTATCCCTCAAAGACCGTGAACGACTTATTGGCGAATCTTGTAATATAGTTATGACTCTACTAACGATGATTACACATCCCGGAATCATATTTCCTAGCCGAAATATTATTCCCACATAATACAAAATCCATAAAAATACGCATGAATATTTTCGAAAGAATACCGCCATATCTTACTAAAAAAGGCATGAATTGACCGTTGAAACTTTTCTTTGATTATGACATATCTGCGTTTAGTATTTTTTTAGTATGCATTCACTCGCTTCTTTATGACACGATTTATTCATGAGACGATAGCTTGTATCACATCTTCTGAGTAAGAAATTCGTTTTCAACGTAAGGGCAGCTTTCAGATCGATAACCTATTTTGTATGTTAAATTGGAAAACTAAATCTGCTACAATAAAATCAGAGGCGGGAATAGTGTCCGAAGCTAAGCAAATCGGTATCTAGTGCAGTGATGCAACGAATGTAAATTACATTATGCGAGGCGCAAGGCTCCCAGTAGGGTCGGCAAGTTTTTTAAGTGGGCGACACGTGTCTGGGGACCGACGCCTACGTCAGCTATAGATAGACTGCCTTCATCATATTTGCCGCCTCTTGAATCAGGTAACTATATAATGTCATTACGACGCTGGATCAACACCGTTCCTTCGGGAATTGAATCTTAGACCGCCAGCTGCTAGGCGTAAAGGCCAACCAACCGACTAATCAGAGCCAGCAATGCAATTATGGGAGAAGCAAAAAATGAAATTTTTAAAGCATCCCGCTCGCGCCTCATTGCAATGATGTACTTAGGGGCAGTGTTCACTTTTTTCCGATTTATTGCTATCATTCATGCTCATCCACCTTTTGTTTACCTCTTCAAGCGCTTTACGCCCCTCATTGACTTCCCAACAGCTTTTCCTCTCCCTCTATTCACCATTAACAGCAGATCTTCGCTTTTTCCGTGCCTTCGTTTGGGTGCAATGTTTGAAGGTATAAGTCTTTCAGTATA
Source organism: Ladona fulva (assembly GCA_000376725.2). Classification (NCBI taxonomy): domain Eukaryota; kingdom Metazoa; phylum Arthropoda; class Insecta; order Odonata; family Libellulidae; genus Ladona; species Ladona fulva. The sequence goes on from KZ308248.1 coordinate 12,816, forward strand.
ACATTCCAGTGCGGCCTTTCATGTACTTAACATTTTATAAGATGCCAGCTTAAATGCTTATTGAAAATCAATGGGATAATCGAATGAATAATCACTATTTTCTAACGGAATGTATCTTCTGGTTCAACCACTCGGTCGTTTGTCATTACAAAAAGAAACATTTGATTATATTGAACTATATAAGTGAAATTATTTATTAATTAAATATATTAATAAGTACGCGTCGCCACCTGACACAGCGTCTAACTGCGACGGTAATGTATAATAAATAAATGACTCATGTCAAGTCAAAAGTACAGTTTCCTCTCCTTTGTGTTGGTTGATGCTAAATATTTCGTTTTTGAGCATCTTCTCGCTTTTTTCCATCTTGTCCAATTTACTTATTACGATTATGAGAAAATTAAATAAAATTGCTAGCAAGACAACGATTCTTGGTTTCTCAGCAAATATTTACCTTCCAGTAGAAATCTTTAACTGGCTAAATAATCTTTAATACGCAAGAAAAATGTAATTCGCTAACAATTCATTGTTTTAAGGTTGAAAAGGCAGTGGTTGCATCAAGAACGGCCAAAACACCCACCACAGTATACACTTTTATATCTTTCTTTCATTCCACTCGTCCCTTCCTGAAGATCTTTGCTTTATATGTGCTCCATGGCCTCGTCGCCGGTTGGCTTAAGAACATATGGCAGAAGTCACACATTTTCCTTCTTCCCCCACATTCCTTCCTTCTTAAATATAGAGTTACCATATTCGAATTGTAGACGGGACTTATCAAATTCTGAAACGGGCACAACCGGAGTGTACAACTGCGAACAAATGAGAAACCGGGCCAAAACCGGGACATTGTCTTAAAACGTATTCTTCGTTAATTCCATATACTTCTAAGACACTTAACTGCAGCGTTTATACCTTATGAAAATTTGCGTATATGTAATTTTGGGTGTACATAACTTTGCGTATGATACATGTCAATGAAATCTCCGTACTTCATATTCTTTCGCCGAGATTTCCCATCAAACCAAACAAAAAATTCCACCGGGACCATGCATTAAAGCCAATACTGTCCTGGTCAAAACGGGACGTATGGAAAGCCTCCTTAAATCAGATGTATTCAAGCTCAACTTTGTGGAAGGATAATATCTAAGAAAAACACAACCTTCTAATTTCCGCTTAGTAAATGTTTATTTCCATTATTCTCCGCACCAGGGAATTAGAATCTGCATTTGCTATCCACCATCGGTCAGAAGGCCGAAGCAGCAATTTTTCGCTCAAAATGCTTAACAGGGAAAAGTAGGAAAAAGATTAGACGTGCTGGATTAGACTGGGATTAAAGGAACACTAAACAACGACCACCTAATTCCCAATCCTTTACCACTCATCATCCAAAAAGCCATATAAATGTATTAACACAAAAGTGTTTCTTTTCCTTCGAGATTCCTTCACCGCTCGTCTCCTTACTCTCCGCATTGTTTAAATAACGACTTCCGTTTCCCTTCTACCTTATCCCCCTTTCCCTCCTTTCTTTCCTTAATCGCAAAGTTATCCCAAATAGGCGTGAAGACGCTCCAGTTTATCCTTCATGAGACCGATCTTCCTCGCTTTGATTTTTTCTCCTTGCCCATCCATCTTTTCTTACTTACCGATGTGCTTTGCCGGCTTCTTCGTAATCATTTATCGACTCGATTTGAAGGGTGGAATCACATGAAGTGCCAGGGATGGGAGAGACCGCGAAGAAATGGCTTTTCGATGATGTTCATTCATAGCATGGTGGACTATTTGTGTTCGATTTATAGCTTCAAATTTTTCGTTCTTTAGTGCCCTAGCAATAATTCGCAGAGAATCCCGTTAAGTATTGCTTGGATCGGTTAAAGAGATATTTCAAGGCATGACATTAACTGGAAACCTGGAAACTACAAATACCTATGCTTTAATTGGTTTAACGTAATTAGTAAAAGTTAAGAGCTTTTGATATGATTATCTTCACAGTTTCAAATTTTCGCCATGGGTGTACTTACCATCTCCCTAACTTTCCGATATGAATATTGCCCATTCAGCGAGTGTCTCTGGCTAAAATAATTTCCATTAACTATAAGATTATCTTACTTTTTGAATGAACTTATAAATATAACTTACGCTTTTCCACAAATATATTTGGCTTTGCTACCAGTGGTTTCGAACTTTTAGTTTACCAATGGTTTTGAAAGTTCGAAACCATCGGTAGCAAAGCCGAATATATTTGTGGAAAATCATAAGTTATATTTATAATTTCATTTATAATGGAATTCCACCAAATCTCGCTAGAGAAGATCCATCTTACTTTTTGGAATAGATCACGTTCTTTCGATTAATCTAGCGAACTATTGCTATCTTCTGCTGTAATTTCATTTTGTAACTGTAACTTTTATACATTCATTCTCTGTATTCTATTGTTTGTGATTCGATTTTCAATTTTTCTTCTCATTTTTGATTACCTTAAATTTATTGTATATTATTATATAATAATTGTCTTTATATGCATTTACTGTGTTTTCGCGGGATTGTTTCACCCCTCTCTTTTCTGTGGGTATTTTCCCACAACGTGGGTTTATTCTTTGTCAACCTTCAGTTCAGTTGTTTTCCCACGCCACACTCTTTCTTTTAGTTTACTATTATATTTTCTACATATTATGATGACATACGTGGATAGGGAGAAGAGAGGCCCACGTGGACAATAAAGGGTCTATCTATATATCTATCTACCTCGTTAACTATGATTTATCGTTCTGGAATTATGTCTATGGATTTGGTTGTCTGTGTTCTTCTTTAATAGGTTATTAAGAGTTGGCGTAGTCCCATCAAACTAAAATCCGTCTAAATAAAGACATGATTGTTATAATTATAATCATCAGTATTATATTTATTTGCCAAATTGTGATTTACTATAACTTCCCCAACTCCTAGGTACGCCTAAGCATTTCCATTAAAACGACGCTCCCTCTATAAGTTGGCTGGAATAGGTATGCATTACGCTATATTTGAATCTTGAACGCACGTTCTTAAAAACGTTAAATGATAAAGAACACAAACTCATAAAGCTTCCTTTCTCACCGGGAATCAGTAATAAACTCAAACGCATATTTTCCATTCAATTTCACTCCAAAATTTTTCAATGGCAATAAATGATCAAATAATCTTCCAAATTCTAAAGATCCCATTCCAACATTAAGTAAACCCGGCATCTACGAAATATCTTGTCAAAATGTCTAATATGGACAAACAAAAAGAAAAATATAAACCAGATTTAAAGAGCACTTCAAACACAACCACATTAACAGATCAAGCGTCGCACAACACATTCAAGAAAACGATCACAAAATTAACAGAGACAACTTAAAACTCATAAGACCGGTAAAGAAGTCCTCAAAACTCGACGCATACGAAATTTTCATTCATACTAATAACCACCGGGTTATGAATAGTGTCACCGGACCAGTACCTTCTTCTGTTTTGTTCTCCCTCAATGACGTCACACCACAAAATACATAAATACCCCCCCCCCAAACCCCCACCACACTTAGTTATTCTTCTCTCCCGAAGATGGCAACATAGTTGCCGAAATACGTATTGAGAACAATACTTGCAAAACGCGACCACTGAGAACCCTAACACCTGCTGGTGGTAATTTTCAACGGTTAGTATGCTCGCAAGCAACTGCTATTTGGAGCTTTCCTCGAACTCTAATGTCGGAAAAACCGTCGGCCGAAACATTTGATGACAGAGTCACTAGCTACCCTAGCATTGACTGCACGCCTTTTCGATTTATTACGTTTGAAAGTCAGTGGTAACAGAGAATGAAGAGTTTCAGCAGGCGCTTTCTTATTTACGCGCTCAGCGGTTGAGTGAAATATTCCGAAAACCTTAATGCGCATGCGCGCAGTGTAACGCTGCCTTGGTCTGGCTAGCATGCACGTATATATTTGGTGTTTTCACGTCACCGATAAGATGTATCTGTGGTGGAAGCCGTGATTAAACTCTCTAGTTTCGGCATAGACACTTCTTTTAGACATAGTAAAAATGCCAAGGGTACAGGTGCATGCGAGTTAGATCATGGCACTATTAAGGTCAGCGCATGCGCGTTGAGGTTTCCGGAATGAAGCGGCGCCTGCTGGAACTTTCTAATTGTACAAAATCGAGAGACGCGACGGAAAATGTTTTATGGTTTCCAGTCAAATTATTTTTGAGGCAAGGAATCGGGTAACTAAAGGTTCAGTTTCTTCGTAAGTTTGCCAACCTCAATGAAATACGTCATCATCGTAGGTGCTCTGTCTTCTATAGATGAGCAAATGTTACATCTTATAGGAGTATACAGACTTATAGGAGCTCTCCGATATTCTCTGATCTTTTCTCTCCTAAGAAAACCGTCCTCATTCTTTCCACACTCACTCATCATCTGAAGTCTAGGCCATCTCTCTCCTACCTTCTAGCTTCACTTCAATCACCTCGTCGAGCATGCACCCCTCGCACCAAGTGCGAAATCTATGACCTATTGATCTTTGTGCATCGCTGCTCTTTCGTCTTTGCCGGTTATTTTCAAAAGTTGGGAACAAAATGTTAGGCAAAACAAAGTATTTCCGAAAGCATCCACGTATTAGGCTCGTCGCCGCACCCTGGTGAGCTGTTCATTTTTAAATATATTTTATGCATGAATACTGCAAGATTTTTGAAGAAGTTCTAGCTCAGTGTCTCTCTACATATTTGGTCCTAAAATCCCACTTTAGATACACATACCCGTTCTTGCCGTACACACACTTTTCTGTGATGAGGAAGTTTTAAAGTTTACTATGGAAACTCCCTCTGAAAATAGCTAAAAAACAGGGGCAGTATGGTCAGCTTGAAAGCTGCTAAGGAAGCTAATTTTGGAGAACTTCTGCATCATAATATGCTTTTATACTTACTACCCACCAAAGTCTTAGAAAAGTTTAGCACTTAGGGTTATGGGTACCCATGGTCTAGTAAAATGTCAATAAATATACTGGCCACTTCTTATTCGAAGTATTGGACAACGACACTAAGGTGATCGATGTTTCCAGCTTCGATGAGTTAGATGATGCAGATTATAGTAACCCCAAGAGAAAAAAAAGCTGCAAAATGTTCGGATAAAAACTTTTCAGCGACTTCCTTGGGTCTTTTATTCCACTGCTTCTTATATCTGAGGAAATTATCATATCGGAGCGGTGCCATATGATGTCCACGACGACCAAGTTCGTAGTCAGCGGGGAGCACGTGCTTTGGAGGCTTAAAGAGGGAAAAGAGCCAACCCATCGATTCTTCAAATTCGGCAGTAAATATTTTTTCGGGGAGCATCGTCCTCATCAGCGTTGAGAAGTTGACGTTTACTGAATGCATAAAAAATAATCTCGAAGAGAGCTTAACGTCGACGCCAATAATTACCTAACTTCTTTTACCGTTTTTCCGTTCCGAAAACAATACGAGTAATAAACATTCCGCGGTGTTTATTCAAGGATATGCTGATTACTTAACGAGTAAAGCTTACGCAAATTTTCGGCTTCCTTATATGAGAAGAATGAAATTCCCTCCTAGGTTTCCACCTCTGTGACGTTAACAAGGGGAAATATTAGTCTCTGAAAGGCTTGTCTTTATAATAAACTTCTAACCAATAAGATTGCCAGTCAACGGTTGTAAGTTATAGGAATCCGTAGTCCCAAAGAGATTAACTCAATCAAAAAATGGAAACATTCATTATATTTGTAAACAATTGATACACGATTACGGTTATTACGAAAGCAGTACAATTTTAAAGATAAACAAGTGAAAAATAAATGCATGGCCTGGGCTCGAACTCAGGTCTACCACTTACCACCTTTCCTCATCCAGAAATACGATCACATTTAACCTATCTATTATTTTAGCTATTTTATCGTAAAACCCGTTATATTAAATGCTAAGCGCTTTCTCATTCGTTCAGTTTTTTAATTTATTCTTCATTTAAGTGGCTCCATTATGTCTGGATTTATTCCAGTTAACGCAAGAGTTAAAAGTGATCGAGAAAAGATTACGAACGAAATGGTTTGCTCCATTTGACTTAAATTTGGACCAGCGAAAAGAAAACCAAAAGTATACGTCCTCAAATATTATATTAACTCCAACCTTCATCATAGAAGTATCGTTAAAATAGCTTCCTTTGTTTAAATCATTTCGCACGTAGACCCCCACCGGGATTCAAACCTGGATTCGTTTTCACCGAAGTCGAACGCGTTGCCCACTTCGCTATCCTGGAGCCCAAACCCAATCATAATACAACTGTTTAACATTCTATGATAACGTAAAACATTAGAAAGAAAAGTGAGTAATACTTTCTTCCCAGTGCAGTCATTCCAGTGTTGATTATTGGGATCCAAGTTTTGTCCCAGGCAGGCTGTTATCGTAGATGGATTTAGTGTGTCCTCCAATTTTATTTGCATTAAAGAAGTGTATGCATTCATAAGAAATTATGAATAACGAGTTCTCTTCTCCAGGCGAGTTAAATTTTATTTAAGTATTAATGAAATCGCCATCGGTAAAATTGAGCATTTAGGTATTACGATATATACGATCAACACAATTTAGGATACATTTAAGGTCTCTCGGATAAAGACGTAAAAAAGTAAAATCTTGTAGAAATGTTGGAAGGATTGAGTAAAACTTCTACTAAAACTCATTTTACTTTTTTTAAGTATAACGCTGGCTTAGTTAACTTATGGCATACTTATTGAAGAATAATACTGATCAACTTCACACAGCAGGAGAAACGAACATCTCCTACAGATAAACTTCAAAGTATCAGTCGAAATTTTGTGGAAATTCGTAATGGAATGACGCGTAGAAAATAGTACTTTTTTCCCCAGAATTGTCCATTAAACTAATTATAAATAACACGTGACTGGTTTCGACGATTTATCGCTATCATCCGGTGATAAAGCTTCTAACAGCAAACTATAAATAGTAACTATCAGCAAAGGTAGGAGGGAAGGCGAGGATGTTGGAAGATGGGGGGAGGAGTCCAGGGCATGAGGAAAAAAACAGTCGGTGATTAAGAAGGCAAAGAAAAAGGAGGTGCAATATTGGAAGGAAACGCTCATTGAAGCAGCGGGAAGTGGGAAGGGAGAAGATGCTCGTTTACCGCGGAGTATTTCTGAGAACTACAATGTGAACGTATTTCTAATTGCTTTAAGAAAGAGATACACTGTCCTTTGATGGCGAAATGAAGGACATCCGGTACAAAATTGAAAGAGTAGTTATTCTATAGGAGGTGTTTTGATGGGATGTGGACGATTTATTACGGAAGCATATTTGGTGTTCTTTGCTTCTGATTGCGAAACTGCGAGAAGTCTGGCCACATAGGCTGTGTTGCAATCCTGGCATTTTAATCTACAAATACCCGATCTATCCAAGGGGTTGTATTTTTCTTTGCCATTGCTAAGGACTTTTCCTAGGTTTAAGTCCGATTCGAATGAAGTCTTAAATTTATCTTTAGGAAATGGATGAGATCATTTCAGGGACAAAGAATTAATAAAGGTTAGTTATACCCATTTAGGATTTGAGGAGTCATTTGAAGGAGAGAAAATTGATTTAAAGCCGATGTCCTTAGTTTTAGGGCTAAGATTTTATCAATCGTGTTTATCGAATAGCCGTTCTAATAGGCAATAAACTTGGCAATACCCAGTTCTTTCTGAGCTGAAAGGGGAATGGTAACAAGTCTATTGATGAGGGAGTTAAAGCTGCCAGCTTATGGGAAAAATGGTGATTGCAAGAGAATAGTATGACATGATCAGTATATGGTCTACGGAAAATAGAGAAATGAATTTGGTTGGTTGAAACTTCGATTATCCAAGTTTTTCTCTACAGAATTTCCTACAGAATCCTACAGAATTTATTTCGTTGAACACGAATCTTGAAGGCCAGCAGCATTTATTTATAACGGCATCTACAAAAATACCCTGCAAGCCGCTTTTCGGCGTGTGGCAGGGGATGTAAACGCCAAGCATTCGAATTACCTCTTTAGCTTATTGTCATCTCATATAGATCGCGGAAAGAATGTTCCTAAATCCACTTGTCCTTGCATCATTTTCTCATATTTAACGCTCATTGCTGGATCGAACGAAGCAGGAGGGTCGCGTACTACCGATTACGTATTCTCTAAATGTACTTTCTTTGAATTTATCAAGCAATCGCAGCCTAGCAATAGTTTCTAATCTCCTTTTTTCCAAGGATTCCCAACGTCTGCTTTTCTGTCGTAGCATTTTTTAACAAATCTCATCGCCTTGCGTTGCTCTTCTTCGAGTTCGCGAGTATATCTCTTATTTGCTGTATCCCATATACCCGCCGCAGATGGGACCTGACTAAGGTGAAGGTCTCTAACCTTTTCATCGCATCTACAATGTGCTTGTGAGAGTGGTCCCGAGGTATTCAACTGATTCGACTATATTCATATCCATCCCACTATTTTTTTACAGGTGGTTCTGACGCAATTGTTTCCTTTCGAGGATATTTTCTGCAGAGCATTTATATTGGAATAAACAGAGATTATGTGGATGTATGCGACTATTTCAATACTCTTGCTTTCTTACGTAAAATCTAAGGAACCTGAACGGTTTTTCTGCCCAGTAAGCATTGAAATGATCGCTAGAGCAAATTTATCCTTAATTTTAGCTATACAATTTGCAGAAAGAGAACTTCGGAAAATGCACCAATGATTAGTAAATCAAATGAACGAGGTAAGTATGCTCAAGTTTATAAAAAAACAGTTTTGTGCAAATAGAACGACTGTTTAATTCCATATGACCTGCACTAAACATTTCCTTGACCCATTGTTGGTATTGGTAAGCGCATGCATCTGAAACGGTGGGATAAGGCATCCTACAGTGGCAAGAGCAAACATGACGAGAGGGGGAATATCTTCGTTCTAGTATACCGTTCTCTGCTGAATCTGCTGACAGGGCATTTGAAGAGGGAAGGGTGTATTTTCCTCCAAGTAATGCCTCGGTCGACCTATGCTCATTGGAGAAGTGGAGTGATTGTGGACATTCCAATAGTTGATGATATACTGGAATAATATTTGCTTCTCGGGGTCCTCCTCGTGTCCCCAACCGTGCAACTGAAGTGTCCTTCGGTATCTGGCATTACCGCAAGACCTCCTGTCTTCAGTTATCCCAAAAGGGAATGTTTCTCTTCCATATGATTCACTCCTTGGCATAGGAGGGTTCACATGTAGTTGATTATCGATAATGTTGAGTATCTTCAAGTTCGATTCTGAAGCACGTGAGACTTCTTCACATTCGTCTTCCTCCTAGATTTCGTCGATACTTTCTCCGATCACTTTCTTGATTAAGCTTGTGGTATTTCCACAGCTTCGTTGCGACCTTCTTAGTTTTCGGATGCCTTCGAATTCGAGCATTATAAGTGGTTAAATTAATAACAACTTATAATGTAAGTATTATGAGTAGACCTTACTACGTGGAACGCTAATTAATAAATGAGAGAACCGAACTTAGTATTTTCCACAAGATTTTATCATTAGACATGATCCTGAGGATTGCTGTAAGGCCGAAACGGGCCTTTTCTCATTTACCATTTAGAAGTAATACCATACCATAAGGATTTATTTATTATATTACTTTTTATTAGTTTATTACCTTTACTATTTATTTATAAAATTACATAGAATATTTATTTATAAGGATTATGAAGAGGAATGGGTGACGCTTCACAACTAGGAGTAATGGTATTGCAGAAAAGTAACTACTTACCCTTTACCGAAGCAGGGAGGATGCAGCCACTTGCTTCAGCTTCAGCCCAATCCCCCTGGAAAATACCACCAGTGGTAGGTGGTATTTTCCAGGGGGATTGGGGTTGGTTTTAGAATTTCCGTCTGAACTCATCTCCAATTAACTTTTCAAATGCAATTTTATCATGATAAATGAAGTAGATGTATATTGACTCTAAAGAACGTCACCACATAATTTTAATTTAAGCTCATAGTCAGTTCCTACTCATATTGTTAATTCTAAAATCCACCAGGGGCGGAGCGACCGCTTCGCACCCCCTTAGATCCACCAATGTAAGGAAGCAATTAGTTTTTTTCGTGGAATGGAACGGAGAAAAGCTTTTACACATAGGTGGAATCGAACGCAAAATTGTGATAGGCGAGTAAATGGAAATGTAAATTCAATTTAAAGGGGATACGCAAGAATTCTCACGTTGAAGTGTTTTACTGTTTAAAGAACGAATTCATACCATATCGTAACATAATCTAAAGAACAGAACGTGACGTTTGAATTATACTCATTTATCTTTAGGTGCACCACTAATTTACATGGCCAAGCACCCAATTAACCGAAACTCGGAAGAAATCTATTAAATGTAAATTCTCGAAACACGGGAGACCAGGTAGCTATGATTCAATTTCGGGTAAAGTTCGTGATTGGAAAAATAACTTTTCAAATCCCAAATCCATTTCAATCAATGACGATAACCGAAGATTTCCCGTAGTGAAATTAACTCTCTCTGCGTTGGAAAGTTTTCTCTCCGCGAGGTGTTTTAATTACATAGAGATCATGGGGGATAGTCGTCAACGGCCCATCAGTTCAGGACTCGTATACCACAGTGACGCAGATGTGATTAGTGATGGGAATGATTGCCGAAATACCTTCAGAGTAGAGAGATTCGTCTGGAAATACTCCTTACACGCATCGATGTAGGACTGAATTGGGATTTTCAATAAACTTAGGGTTGACGTGAACAATAGTAATATTCGATTCAACGACAACTATTCGATTTATAGAAATGAGATAGATTCCATCCATTGATAGATTGAATGAATCGATTAATCGATAGGTTGAATTCCTTTTTCGGCCTCGCTGGCGTAGTAGTTAGTGGTCTAACCTTGATACACTTGCTCAGGGTATGGTGGTTTGTGCGCGTTAATATGGATTTATTGTAAGAATATTCAACCTTGATAAAATACCTCCCATTGATAAAAACGAAACTTTTATTGTTATAGGAGATATTATTATTTTTTTACCAAATTTCTATGCCGTAAAAAGGGAAAATGTGATTTAGATATTGATGGAAAGTGCAGCCATGAGCGAAAATAACTCAAAAATTGCAGGGTAACATAAGATTCGGGATACTCGTAAAAACTCCTTCAGCGAAACATGTTGCAACACTGTAAAGAGTCCCTTCCTCTGCTAACGGTATTTCTTTCGCTGGGAAGGGTGTGTGAGATTCGGTGTAAAGGAATGGTGACAAGGGGATCGGCTCCGTAGCTGACGCCCATTTAGAAGGACGGACCTAATTTTAAGAAAGACATTGATAGAAACCTTAGATATACGCGATGGCAGCTCTAATGTATTAGTTATAGACAGTGCAGATTGAATGAATACGCAATTTAGAATCGTCAAACAAGTCAAATACGTCTGTTTACGCCTATTATGTTTCAATCGCAATCTGATTGTTTCCTTGGTGTTCTACCTTTGTAAATTTGCGAATATTTATATTATCTTATAGAATATCCTGTAGATTACCTGCTGAAAAGCATTTTGCTTAGCGGAACCAAATAATCTTATTCTTTTAAATATTTCAAATATTCTAGTTTTTATGCAATTGCAAGTACATTGTTCAACTCAATACGTATAAGTACCTAGGCATCACAATAGATGATAACTTCAAATTCAGCACACACCTTTATGAATTAAGTAATAAACTAAGAAAAGTCTGCTTCCTGCTGTATCATACTACGCCTATGGTTTCTAGAAGAATAGCCACTACCATCTACCATGCATTTTTCGAATCTCTCCTCCGCTACGGTATTACAATATGGGGTAATGCATGTGAAAGTCATAAACTAAGAATTAAGAGACTGCAGAATCAGGCCATCAAAATAATTCTAGCCAATGGATTAAATAATGACTTGAATGCAGGCTACAGGAGTCTAGGTCTTCTACCAGTTGACAAGCTCTATGAGTACATACTGATATGTGATAATTATTTCAGAAGTGAATACCGAACTACAGATGAACGTCAGCATAATATGATTTGCAGAAACAGACCTCAGTTCAAGATTACTCGTTGCTACAATTCCTACGGAAGCAATAGATTATCAGTTACCGTACCTAAGAAACTGAACAAGCTGCCTGACGAGTTGCTTAACATAAGCAGTATAGCCCAACTAAAAAAGAGGTTAAAATCTTATCTTTTAACTTAATAATAAATATAGAAATAGATGGTTATCCGGTTATGCACTGTTTTTCTGTGTAAATAACTTCTTGTCATAATGCTATGTGTCATTCAGCCTATATGTAATATGTTA
>KZ308248.1:25901-64363 GCA_000376725.2 Ladona fulva
GGGCTTTTTTAATGCTTCAATTCCTCTTTCTTAAAAGAAAAAGCGGAGGAAAACTATACAAATGAAAAATGTAAATATTTATTTCCGTTAATTTAATAATAAGCTTTTACCTAGTTCAAGTTTTTCCATGAAACATTCGTGTGATAATTCTACTTCAGTCACAAAACTTCTACCAAAGAAATATCCGTTTAACCATAGCATAAATATATCGTTCATGCCCTAATTTCTCTATACAGTATACTGAGACCATATTTATTTGTTTAAATAAAGAAGAGTATTTAATTAGTTCATGCGAGTAAAAGATCTCTCCATATTCAGTTCCTTGATATATTTTGAAGGTATTTCGCGCTTACGTTTTAGAAAACGTGTATACACGTATTAAAGGAAGAAGGCATATAGAAAAAAAACACTCCGAAATTTTAATGATACTATGGGAAAGTAATAAGAATAAATCTCGAAAAAAGTTCGGAATCAAACAAGGGAACTATTTCATTCGTTTCTATGCTTTCACGTGCATTTGATTTTATAACTGCAACTCATTACTTGAGCCGTACTTCATGGAATACCATGACCAGTCTCAAATATAAAGCCCTCCGCACTTTCCAATATATTGTGAAAAAAGTCACGTTTACTGAATGGGAACAAGGGTATGCGGAGTAAAATATCAATCACATATCTCAATATCTATTCATTTTGTTCAATCGCAGATTAACTTGATGATAAAAATTTATTTATGTAGCTAAGGTCAACTTAGAAACGTACCACGAAGATGATTATATAAGGTCATCCTCCCTGCAAAGCACGACACGGAGGACAATGTACCCAGTTTTCAGTTACGGTTCACCCTCCGTTAATCTTTTCTCGCTTAGCTATCTAAAAAGGGGCAAATGACGTTAATAGAGAAATTACCTCCTGCCGACAAGCAAATACATCAAAGATAGCTTTTATTTCTTCTTCGCATCGACGTCATTAAGATCAACCATGCGGATGATTAAAACACACATAGCTTGTTCCAGGTCATGCAAAAACATTACCTGAGGAACTCTTTTACCCGCATTTACGTTCCTGAATACCGTTAAATGTTCATATAAATTATCGAGGAAATTCAACAAAGTCACAACTGCGGGCTATTTTGAGCGTTCTATTTCGTTATATTAGCATAAAGTAGGAAATTATTCTTGTGTTGTTTCTGAACAGGACAATTAAATTTCCCTTCAATAAGATAGAGGACTAGGAGGAGTGTAGGAACCCCTTTGATCAATGGGGAATTAGAAAGCGCGAGGTCACAGGAGATGGAATTGTCCATGACCCTATGACAGGGATGACGAACCTTGTGGCAAGAGTGCTCAGGTGTATATGAAAAATATAAAGAAGTGATATAGAACAGCCTTTCCCAAGCTACTTCATGCAATCCCGCTCTTGGATCCATACCACAGTCCCTCAATCGTGAAAATCTATGAAAATTAATATCTATACGGCCAAGCTGATGAAAGATAGAAAGGAAATTAAATAGTGCAATGATAAAAATATCCACCAAATTACCTTATCACCATTTTATGATTTTGTATTAATGCCATGAATCCGGTAAAACACTATTGAAGAAGAAATATGACAGAAATAGGGATAAAATTCTTTTTCGTCTATCGCCCCCAGCGCTACCGCCAGAATAGACCAGCGCACAGTGGGCTAGAATCGAAAAAAGGTGGCCAAAAATACAAAAATGGTCTTCTAGAGTGAGGACTTTGAAACTTCGCTTGACTACTCTTGAATAAATTCTACCTACAATAATGCAAGTCACTTACGTTCACTCCTACGCACCGAAATGATACAGGAGGTTAAACTTGACAAAGTTTTGCGAAAAATGCCGGTCTTCGATTTTTCGCGAAAGTCTTCAAATTCAAGATGATGCTGAACCCAAATGAGGAAACTCATCGGGTAAAACATAATTGCCCTGCTATAAATATGTCCTTCATTCTTTGTTATAGTCGATCTTAATGACCGTGGTTGAATACTAGCATACTTGATGTAACCAAATGGCGAACCCTTATTTTTGAGCAAATTTTTACCTAAAGCGAGGAAATTAGTCAAAAGAGACATCGGTAGTCACGGCCTTACTTATACCACATTATTTGTTGAAGCGTTTTAAAGAGGAATCTGGAATAAATTCTTGTGACCGTTAGCGACGCCGATAATTTTTCGACATCGCTGTAAGGACCAAATTTGCGCGGCGCAGCGCCGAAAAACATTTTCACGTTTATTGTTTGTGTATAATATCACGTGATCGTGATCACGTACGTTTACTGTTTGTGTATAATATCACGTGATAGTGATCACGTAAACGGACTTTTAAGCTTCCCTGCTTCTAGCACTGTGCAGCGACCTTAGTGGGCGACATCTTCCACTTTACGAATCACTGATATGGAGGGACCAAGCAAGGGCATAGATTACAAAAGACAGGTAATAGTAATACAGTCAAGCTAAGTAGACACAGTATAAAGTAATACTTTAATTACTATAAGCCAGGAATAGCGGACCTTTCGTTGGAAGAGAGACAACATTTCTAAATTAAAAGAGTTATGTGCTGCCAAGCGATAGGTTTACTTTTATAAATTTGCATTTCGGTAGAATGCTTCCATCATCTAGGGTGTCCAAAGTGGAACTGAGTTTTCCAAAATGCTCTTACAGTCTTACAGTCTCAGAAATCTGTAATCCGTAACTTCCCTTTGTTCTCCAATCGCAAGCTCCATATTGCGACATACGGTTTACGGAGTGTTTTTAAACCTCTAACGCAAACGTATTTTCTAATTGTGTGCTGGTGTGAAAGTGAATGTGTGAGTATAAAAACGCCTATAATCTGTGACTCACACCATACATATATTACTAGTTTACATAAAAGAACACTCAGGACTCTGTGAAAGGGACTCAGGTATTCCTACAGGCTCATGGAACGTTCTTAATTGTACTCTTGATTAAGGAGAGGTCGGTGCACGGTTTTAGCTTGGATCTTTCTATTACACGGGGACATGGTGATGGGTGGTGAGCAGGAAGCCGCCATACCATGACGGTTTCAATATCCTTAGGTAGATGAAGAGTCCTTAATTAATATAGCATTGTGCTCCGAGTGGATTCTATCAGAAGACCGTTCCGTCTGAGATGGATTACATGGAGGTGGTATAGTGATGATGGTCGATGGAATTTCGGAGTAAGTTCCACATTCCTGCTTACGAAACAGATCATCATACTAGAAACTGGAGGGCTGGGAATCGCTTGATTTCCGTATTGAGTCCTTTGAATAGAGCTGGATTCCGCCAGGCATAATGGAAATTTTCTACAAAGTGCACCGATAGTAATTCATACGTTAATTAGAAGAAATGATTCGACATGGAGTTACAGCCAATAGTGGTATTCCCTCATAAGGACGGGGTTTTCTTGAGGAAGTCGTATCGTAATATTAGGCTTTACTTGGTGGAGTTTCGTAGTGAAATGAGAAATCTATTTTCATTTGTGACGAGTGATATCAAAGGAAAAACAAGTTTGCATACGGAGTCCCTTCCACACTCACACGGGAATGCTTTTTTAAAGCAATATAAGAATACCTGCCCGGAAAGTGGGATACATTAGTTCGAGTCCCAACAGCTTTTCAGGCTACCGAGGGAAGCTTTCCGAAAATTCCATCGGATCATAACTTATGGACGAAGTAGATGATATTGTTATTCCAATAAAGAATGAGCGCGATCTCCGAGAGGCAATGACCAAGAGTTACAAGGAATTAATCACTAAAAAAGATAGTTCCTAATGTTTTGTAACGTGGCAGAAACACCATAAAAGTTTCTACCACTAAACGCTTGAGAAAATGGTTTTAAACAGCAATTGTTCTCGCTCCGGTTCAATGAAAACACGGTTCGGTTCCAATTTCTCTCCAACGGCAACCGCCGAACCGGTTAGAAATGTTTCCTTTTTCCCTCCGATAACATAATCTGAGTGCAAGTTCTATTTTAATGAAATATTAGAATAACAATAGGATAATATGAATGTAATACAAAAATAAATCATATAGTACATTTACGGAAATGGAACTCAGTACATACATTGACATACATAGAGATATTTCCAGAAAAGAAAGTACTTTCAGGTCCTGCAAAGTCAGAAACTTGTCAGCAGGTGCTCAGTTATAAAATACATATATCGATCTTGAAAAGAAAATTAATTTTAAGTAAAAGTAAGTATTAATGTCAAATCAAGGATATTAGGTATTACCCATATTTTATATCATATTAAATTCATTCACATGATATCAGTAAATAGTTTTTATATTTTATTTTTACCTCTGATATTGATGTTAAGTGTTTCAGTTCTTTGGGTAGCTCATTAAATATAGTAGAGACTACTACATCCAATTTCCTTTGTCCATTTTTATTGAAGGAAACTGGTATATGGTACTATGTATTGTCCCTTTGCATCACATCAGACTTACAATCTCTGAGTGTTTTGTGTAGCTAGAGATAAAACAGTTGTCAACAACCATAATATATCTGAATAAATGAAGCAAGGAAAAAATATCTAAGTTCGCTGTAATAATAATCGGAAGGGAAATAATAACGCTTTCCGGTTTAGGTTCAGGTTTGAGGATTTTAATTTTTCTGTTAGGGTTCGGATTCATCCCGGCAAATCTAACGCTATTTTCAGTTTCATTTTGGTTTCGGTTCCAGTCCAATGGTATCGCCGAGCGTACTGTCACCGGTCGCGATTTTAAATACTGACGGGAGTTTTTCTGCTTATGGTGTATTATCATTTAATTTGAACGAAATATTTCCATATCAATTTGTCACATCTATACCTCCACGAAAACGTCCATCGACCGTAATTCGTTTAAATTACAATCATGTTCGCTAGAGGATGAAAAAAATTAAAGTAATAAATGGTGCGACGAAAACCGTCGTCTTGTTAAAGCCTATTCGGTGACTTATCCCAGAATCCAGCATTGCCTCTTTTTGTGAAATAATAAGGTTTGCTGGGAGGTAATTTGCCGCCACTTTGCCCCCTCGTCTCTTGTGGCCCCTGTAATAGAAGCCAACTTTCGGAATCACTAATAGAAAATCAGATTACAGAACGTGGAAACGATGATATTTGGAACAAGTGGCACACATTATAGGTATCGAGTGAGGTAAAACTAATTGAACTACGCTTTTACTCTAATTTTGTCCCCTCCCCTGAAAAGTGTAATGTTGTTAGAATATTAATAATACTAATAATAGTAATTGTCTTTATTTAGGCGAATTTTAGTCTATTGAAACCACTCACAATTAATCTGGTAAGGACGAACATGAACAACCATTCCCTGACCAGGATTCCAACCCGGGACCTCGGCGTTGCTAGGCTAGCACCCTAACTACTACACCAGCGAGCCGGCCAAATATCGAGTATTAGAGTTGAGTTTCCATTGCAATGATTTCCAATCTACAGGCAGGTCTCGTCTTTCGCGGCTTCATGTTTCCAGGCTTTACCATTCACCGCTTCATCTTTCGCGTGTTTTGGACCGGAACCCTAAAGATTCCATACATTTACAGATAGATCAAGCTTTTTCTTACCTGATAATTGCGGAATCATCTCTACTTTAAAACAAATCTGTATCGACGATGAAGGAGGATGAGTTAGCGTGCTATCGCTCCAATTCCACGGTTCCAGTTTCGAGTCCCGAATAATCGGATATTTCTTAATGAATGTGTTCGTGCGCCCGATTTTCCTTCTAAGGTTGGAGGCAGGGAGGGCATCAGACCATAAAAATCCAAAACCAATTTAATCATCACCAATCATTAAAAATTATCAGCAGACAGCAGACCCCATAAGTGTTAGGAAAAAGTCTAGAAAGGGAAGAAATCATTCGCGATGCATCATTTACAACTACGCTCTTCTTTCGTGGTAATGTGTTTCCTTTCTTCGCAGTTGAGGACCGCGAAGTGACACTTACTTATTCATAATCACACCAGCTGTCTTTCTGCCGTGTCACTTAAGCTACAAAACAGCAGATTTTTATCGCGCAATATTACTTGGCGAAATGCTATTCATCTAAGATTATCGATCTTTAGCAAGGTGAGAGGCTGTAAAAGGCTTCTTCAACCTGCCCATCTAAATTGTCATTTTTTTCAACATCATCTACATCAGGTGTCGGCAACCTTTTTCGGCTGCGGGTCAAAATCACCCAAGTAGTGACCATAAGGAAGATGTTTCGGGTCAGTGGTACCTACAATGAACTCCCGTCTACCCGTGGGTGGATCATTCGCGCATCATTTTGTATAATTCACCGAAATGAGTAATTTTGCGTTCTAAATAAAGCAGGACGTAATATCTTTTCTTGTAACTGCAGAAATAGGACTACAATGAAGTTATCGCTGCTAAAAAATCGAAGAAAACTCTCAATAAATCGATAACACGAATGAAAATAAGAATATATGCACTGAATTGTTTATTTACATCCTTAACAAACATCGTTGCTGCTTCTCAAAAAGCCATGCTTTGTCTCTTGGGCAAATGCTTAGGAGTTGCTGTTAGTTATTCCCAGCTCTCTACGAGGTGATTATGGACGTCACAAGAAATTGAAGAGAAAGTTTGGATTATCCCTGCTTTCTGATTATTTGATCATCCATTACCATCGCAGTCACCGTTTCCCCCTGTGTTGCGCGATTCCATTTTCGTCGCTGTAATGATCGTAAGGACAATCTCCCCTTAATAATAAAGCTGGAGTGGGTCACTGGAAATCATCAAATGGGTCACTTGGTGACTCGCAGGTGACTCGTGGGTCGCCGACTCCTGATCCACATGATAATTTTAAAAGGATTAAAGGAAAGGAAGGTATCTTATTAGGTTGAAAACCTACGAAATTCCCAAAGGAATAACAAGTGTGAAAAATAGCGACACGACTGGGACTCGAACCCAGGTCTCCCACTTTCCGGGCAGGNCCTGGGTTCGAGTCCCAGTCGTGTCGCTATTTTTCACACTTGTTATTCCTTTGATAATTTTAAAACTTTATTAGTATATTTTTTGAGTGTTCGTCAATCTGTACTGGAATAAAACATTTAATATTATCGTTTTCATTTACTCAAATCATCATTATTCGTCAACTTATCATCAAGTTTCTCGTGCAGACAGATTTTTTTGTATCTACCCTAATAGTCAGTTTTCCTTATTTCATCCTGTTCCATTACAACTACAGTTGAAATTGAACCCTTCATTTCTCAACATAACTCTTTCGCGGTTTTTTTTTCGCGGAATTTTTCAGCAGTATCTTCCCCATAAAGACGAGACTTGCTTGTACACCTTACTATCTGTAAACTCATCAGCCTGAAGACTATTTCAATTCTTATGCTCTTGAGCATTTTATTTAGAATAATCTGGAGAGGA
Organism: Ladona fulva; assembly: GCA_000376725.2. NCBI lineage: Eukaryota > Metazoa > Arthropoda > Insecta > Odonata > Libellulidae > Ladona > Ladona fulva. The sequence goes on from KZ308248.1 coordinate 33,300, forward strand.
ATAGAAGCTTGCTGGACCATATGATAAGTGCGGTAGTTTGCTCTCGACACCAGAATTCTCTTAGTCGTTGAAATAATTCACGATAGTGCAAATTGCGCACCAATTACCCTATGTATAACTGTTTTCTTAGAATTCAATAAGGAGCGACTGAAATGAATCCTGTTTAGTCAGGACCATTCCTTTGATTAAGGCTGACGCATCAAGACAAAGGACGGGAGTCTCTAGAAGATAGGAGTTTTAAACAAAAACACGATTTATTTAATGAGTTCGGAGAAGGTAATTTCGTAGATGTGGCCGATATTATGCGTCCTCCCTGTGGCATATGCCAATCTGATTCTGAGAGAAAGATCAGAGAAATAGATGCTAGAACAAGTCCCTTCAAAAAATTCAAATTTTCCGCGAAGGATACGCAAAAGTAATCAATTAGGGAAATAGTCAAGGTGCATGCCCCCCTTCCACACACCGAAAGACGGCTTGCAGAGTACGTTTGTAGGTGTAGACATCATTGGCATCACAACTCAGTAGATTAAATATTATTCCAGCCATGAGCCACAGTGAGACTAAAGTGAATAAATATATTTTTTCTCTATCTACTTACAAAGTAAAATATCCATTATCAAGGTATTGTAACTGGAACGCCCAATACATGTGCTTCGTAGATACAAATACTCAATAAATACTCTAAAATACATACATTCGCTTTTGGCATTAGGTCGATGATCATTAGCCCATCTCTAGGTGATAATTAATCGCTCCACTAACGAATGAAGCTTTCGCTGAAATTCTATTCCCTGGTTCCATTTCTTCATTATTTTACCATCCTCTTCTTTGGAAAGAAATATACCCTTATCCCCTTCAATCTCCTTACATTATATCTATCATGACCCGCATTTCCTAGTTTATGAGAGGAAAACCATGACTGCAACCTCCAAGTGAGCTTATATATATTTTAGTTTGCGAATGCTTAAATTCGTCGTTGATGTGTCCCGAATTCCGCTTGCGACACTGGGACATGGCATTCTCCCCTCGTAAAGCTCACCTTGTAATCTCTAGTCATCTACCAGAATAATCGCTGTCATAAAGACGACTCATGCTCCTCAATAAAACGAAACTCCGAGTACAAGTATGAATTTTTCAGTGAAATATGCAAGAGATGGTTTTCGTTTACTTCCTTATCAGCAATGAAGTTTTTATTACGACGTTCTCCCCAGGAAGATATTCGCTCGAATCATCTTCACACAGCTACTTCACTGCGTAGTTTAACTCGTCCTCCCCCTTGAAAAAAATTAAAAAGTCGTAGTTTTCCAGTCTTATTACTTATTCACATCAATACAGATGAAGCATTAGAAAATTTTCGAAGACGTTAAGTTGGGAATCTTGCGATAGCTTCCAGCTACTTCCCTGAATTTTTAGGCAATTTTAACCCAACCTTTGGCAAGCTTGTTGGCGGAAGTTATTCGAATTAAAAAGTTTAATAGCTCAGTAGGAATGGTAGTTTAGTGGTTAGAACACGTTAGGAACCTGGGCTCTAGTCCCAGTCACGTCCATAGTTTTCACCGCTGTTTCTCCTTTGTAATTTGCCTTTAGTCCTAGTGTTCCAGAATCATTGTTGAAGCCTCAGAAATAACAATCGAATTTCAAACAACGAAGCTCAACCGTTGAGCTGTATTAAATACTGGGCGTATAGAAAGGTCCCAACTTTAACGACCTATTACATTTTCTTTGCGATCTGCTCTTTGATATCTGAAATATTTTAGCCCCTCTATAAATGATCCTCACATTAGCCGGTCGAGGGATCCCGAAATATTTTCATTTAGATATTTGCTGTACTTTTGTGTGCACGGCATGCACAGGATCACTGAGCGAAAATCCTAGTTGGTTCTGCAAAATTTATTCAAAAGGAGTAAAATTGAAAATGTTGTATTCATAAGGCGGTCACCATTTTGGTCCTCGTTAAGCCAATTGCAGCTCGCAAAGTTATAATATCATCGCGGTCACGTAGAGCGGAAAGATTTAAAAATGTTTCTATTGTAATATTTATTTTAGTTGTTTAAAGATGAATAATCTCTAATAAAATGTTTCGTCAATTAAGCGCTTCATTTCCTAATGGGTCATTCATTTTCAACGGATTTATTTAGTATATATTCCTGGCCTCGGTGAATGTTTAGAAAAATGATATGGTTGTATGTTATTAATTAAAATAATGAATGTGCTAATCACGAAGTTTTCACCGAAGCTGATATTGTAACAAAGTTAAGGTTGATAATAAATTGACATGGAAACATTGCATGTTATACTTAACATCAGTATTAACAAAGTTAGCATATAAATTTTACCCACTTAACGAAATACTAAATCTAAAAACACTAAAGGCAATATATTACACACAAGAGCAATCTGTAATTACATATGGAATTATAGGTCAGGGGTAGGGTAAGATATACATTAGTGAAATCTTATTTCTATTACAAAAACTGATAAAAAAGAATTTTATAAAAACTGAAAGTTTAACCCTCAATGTCGCTGCACACAATTAGTCTTAGGAGACCATTAAATTAACGCAGACTAAATTTTTGGGCCAATTTCGGCTTTCATCCCGGTTTTACTCCCTTCAGAATTTGATAAGTCCCGGTTTATTACCATTCGAAATGGTAGCTCTATTTTTGCATATTTTTTCCACTCTACGAACTATCAGTGATCTTTCCTCTTCCTTCTCCTCGATTTATTCTTCCCTCACTGTTCCTTTTATCTCTCCTTGTAGTAAGCATACCCTCCATATCTCATATGACCAATCCGCATTTTTATTCTTTCGCTGAATAATTTATTCAACATCTTCCTCTCGTCTGTTCTCCTCAGAAACTCATAATCCCCCACTTTATCAGTACACTATATGCTCAGCATTTTTTCCTTACCCGCATTTCAAAAGTTTCTATTCGTGTATCTTTTGTTTATCCTATGTGTGTGTCATTCTTGAGGAGACACTGTGTTTGACAACCACACAATGACACGCTCCATATCAGGCTTTTCAATATAATTTTCCTCTCGTGGATATCAATATTACCCGTCATTATGTTTTTGCCTCAACAGATTATATTCCTTTGCCAACCACATTCTCAACTCTTGTTTCTCCAGCCCTGCATTATCGTATTACTATACTCGTAAGTACTCTTTATAACCAGTTCTGTCTTTTACTAGTTAATTCTTAAAGCATATATATCTTCAGTACTTAGTTTAATAAATTTAAAATATCATTTCTTTTAATATATCTGTGCTTTGCAGTTTATAAATTGTAGTATTGGTATATTTAGGAGTACATTTACGTATAATTAGAATGTGATGATTCTAACTAATCCATTCTAATTCATTCTTTCCTCCAGTGTATGCTTTTCCATTATTCCTCTCAAGTTGTATTTCGATATGCTTTCAAACCCGCACTTGTTCACATTAGATCTCTGAATAGTTTATTTCGATTTTTTTTCGTTTTCGTGGTTTTCTTTTTGTCCCTATTCTCTTTCAGAGTTCTCCAGAGGTTTTGTTTCTTTCCTTATTCAAACTTAAGATGCGAAAAATTTTCCCCAGATATCCGCTCTTTCCTTTTCTCATTATATTTGGTAAGTGCTGATACAGCATCCGAAGTAGTGGCTAATTTTGGTTCTTCTACGCCAAATAAAGCGTCCACCTATACTTTTTTGCTGTAATTTTCGTCCTCAAACTATCATCGTTATGAGTCAACTTGTTGTTGAAATTTCGTCATGATATCCCGGGCACAAATTACAATATTAGCGTGCTATCGGATAGCCAAGTGGACAACGCATTCGACTTTGGTGAAAGCGGTCCCGGGTTCGATTCCCGGTATGGGCTTTCGTGCGAAATGACCAAAGAAGTCGAAGCAATTTTAACAATAATACTGTGATATTAGTATTTGGATAGGAAGTATTACTTCTCAAAACAATTAAGAATTACATTTACGTATAAAGAGTATTTCTTGTAGGAATTAAATGGTATATTGGCGTTAGATTCAAATTAATTTTAAACTGGAAAATAGAAGTAGATGTAGCCATTGACCAGGGCGGATTTATGCTATCAGAGGCCCTAAGCGCAAAGGTTAGATTAAGGCCTTTATTAGGAATGATGGGAGGGAGAATTCGAATTTTTTCATAAATTACATAAAAATTCAGAAAAGTCATTTGCTTCACTGTGGCATTAATGAAGAAAATATTAAGCTGTGTGCTCCATTTCTATAAATTACAATGAATGACGGATAGACTTCACATTATATAGTAAAATAAATTATGTATATATTCTCTAAACATATAGCCTTACTAAACATATTTCTGTTTGTTCTGCCAGGATAGGGATGTCTATGTGTTCTGGGTAGTTAGCTTAATAGATAGAGCAACAACCAAAAATTTGGAGACCCGGGTTCGAGTCCTGGTCTCTGATGGTGATGGTGACCCATATTATTTCAGGCCTACACCAGAAAATTTAATAATGATCAGCTTTTTACGTAATAGCAAAAAAAGATTCTTTCTCATCGCATCGCGTGAACCACAGCTATGGAGCGAAGGCTTGTTACTCCATTTACGATAACTGTGGTATGAGGCACGGTGGGGACTAGTCCACGGGACCGGTACATTAACCGTGATGGCCTTCCAGGAACCCTGAAAAAACTGGTTTGATAATAAGGGATGTAAATTAAATAACACTTTGTTATGCATGAACTTTTATTGACGTTTTAATATAATTTTATGGGAAATGCCTCAAATGAATTAAGCCATGAGGCAGCTGTATCGTAATGTTGTATTCTTATAGCTAGGAAATACTTTCATGTATTTTTGTTACTTGAAAAAAAATATATATATATATATTATGATAGTATATTGTATATCTAAATGTTAGATTTCCTGTTGTAGGCAAAAACATCGTATTATTGTTGTTATTATTATTGTATATTTCACTGTATGACTGAATAGCTTAATAATTGTAAAATAGTCATAAGTTACCACCTGTCTATAACTCCATCTGTAACGCATGCAGTAATAACAATTGAAATGTCGGACAATTAGGAGCGTTAAGGAAAGTAAGGGGTGTAACTTTTTCGCTCCTTTGCGTCGTTCGCGCCGTACTCCTTTCCACAATTCTTCTACCACGAGGTTATGATGCACTCGTGATGCCAAGACACGCTCGTGAAAAATAAACCTCCCGCGCACTTAAAATTTCATAATTTCTCGCCCGGGACCCGAGAAAACTAAACCACGTTGTTCCTTAAAGAAATGGGAAAGGCTTTCACTATGGCCCTATCCTCGTTTTCTGCCGCATCTTCCTCGGAGTGTTTGCTTTTCTTCCTTCGGCAGGAAAACCCTTGGAGCGATCCTCTACTTTAAGTGAGACGTGTTACACCCGTGACCTCTTGGGGATAGCCGCCAATTCTCTTTCTCAGAGCTAAGAGCGGGCAGCAGTTAGGGCCGAATATCCTCAGGAATCCAATTTTGGACTGAGTCGGTAATGGGATGAGGAGTGGCTATGGGCGGGATACTTTACTGCCAGATATATACGAGAGATTTTCCATCATGCGAACTCATTTCTCCGCGAATCAAATCCCGCGCGCTAGGAATAATTGGATACGCTAACACGATTTCTTCCCCGATTTTTTAATAAACTCGGGTGATCGGGATATCCTTTACCGGCAGCGGGATCGACTTTTTTGGTCACCGTCCATCGTGGATAGTTTGAGAAAATATTGAACACACGAGCCTCCCTAATGACCTTTTAGGCTCTCATTAGAGAATCTCGTTTGGCATGCAAGGGACTGTGATCGCTTTGCCTCGCCATTCCAGTGTCCTTCCGTTGATTCTGGTTCGTAATACCGCGCTGCTAGCTTCTGGTTTAAAGCGTGGGCAGGTGAAACTTTTTTTCCGGGACGAGTAGTCGTTTATGCGCCACCATGTGCTTGGTTCAAGCTTTTGACTCGAAACTTTACCCATTTCGCCCTTTATATTTAGACAATTGGCCCTACATTTTGATTTCATCGGGGATTCCCTGAACGCTTATTTTTTCACTCTGCATTACCCCGACGCATCTCTGAGCTCCATGAAAATATCCGTAAGTATTACTGCGATTACTGTTATCCCGGGTGAATTTATAATTGGACGCAATAGGAACTATCTGCAGGCTTCATCCACGTGGGGGCCTCAATAAGGCTATGCCATTAAATTCTCAGTGAAATTGTTCTGGTTTCTCGCTTCAAGAAATCATTTTATACGGTAGTAGTACTGTTCATTTATTAAATGTATACTTAATTGCGTAGTTTTTGGACCAGCTAAAAAATTCGCTAAAATCATACGTCCTCAAATCTTATATTAACAACAAACTCAACCATAGAAGTATCTTTTAGATTTAGATTTGTATCCCACAATCCGCCAGTGGCGTATGGCAGGGGGTGTATCATCAAATTACCTAATCTACCTTATTAGATTCTCTGATGCTATGCGGAAAGAACCGCCAGAAGTAACTATCTGTTTTAGCGATTATTTCCTCGTAACGCTTGGTCGTCGCCTCTCAAAGATCGCGCTCATTGTTTACCGGAATAATAACATCATTTACTTCGCCTAAAAATTCTGGACCGATGAATTTTTCGAAAAGCTTTCGTCGGTAATCAGACCTTTCCTGCAGTGACTTCCACCCGAGTGATTTTATCATGCCTGTATCACTACTGTCGAACCTGAGGTCTCCACTGACAAAACGGGCTGCTCTACATTGCACCATCTTCAATTAAGTGGCTCCATTATTTCTTTGAATTATTGAAAGTGCTTCGACAGCTTAGATCATTTCGCACGTAGGCCCGCACCGGGAATTGAACCAGGGACCGCTTTCACTGAAGTCGAACGCGTTGTCCTCTTGGCTATACGGGAGCCCTGATAATTTTATATATGTGGAGTAAGCCTACATATTATGGTTACAGGATATACTAGATTGTAAATTATATCCATTATTCTTTCTAATTTATAGAAATACTATGCAATGTAATTCAAAACTTGTTTATTTATTCTTGATCTACGAGCGAAGCGACGGTTTTTATGGGACGTATATTTGCGTATTTTATAAAAAAAATCGAATTTTTTTTCATCATTCTCCGTGGTGGCCTCAATAAAAATATAATGTAAAAGATAAAGGCGTAGATGCAGAAGGTATAGTAATAGATCTATCGAAAGCATTCGATGTTGTCCCACACAACATACTAATAAATAAAATTTACTGATTGGGTATTGATAACCGAGTTGTAAATTGGATAACAGCTTTCTTAAATGGCAGGAAGCAACGGGTCAGAATAGGGTGTAGCGTGTCGAACGAGGTATAAATTAACTCGGGATTACCGCAAGGCACCGTCCTTGGGCCGTTACTTTTCCTCATATTCATAAATGATTTACCGTATAACATTTACTCAAAATTAAGACTCTTCGCTGACGATTGTTTTTTATACAGGAGAATATGAGGAGAAAGCGACAGAGATGCGCTTCAAAACGACATATATGCCTTCTCTAAATGGGTAAAAGAAAACAAAATGGAAATCAACGTGGACAAATGTAAACACACAGTCTTCTCTTAAAAGAAAGCCATAATAACTTCACCGTTCCTACAGAATAAGAAACTAATTCCACAGGTTGATCTATTGAAATATTTAGGCGTAACCATTACTAAAGATTTAGACTGGGGATCTCAAATAGATGACGTCGTCTCTAAAGGTTATAAAAACCTACATTTTATAATGAGGAATTTAAAGGGAGCATCAACAAACGCAAAAAACTTAGCATATCATACGTTGGTCAGGCCTGTGTTGGAGTACGCATCGTCAGTTTGGGATCCCTTCCATAAAAATGATATGCATAAACTGGAAAAGGTTCAGAGGAAAGCTGCGAGGTTTGTGTTAGGACGATTTGGAAAGGAAGAGAGTGTAACGGAAATGCTGAAAGAGCTTGATTGGGAAGCGCTTAGTGGTAGAAGAGGTGTAAATAGACTTACATGCATGTACAGTTTATACACTGGTGAGCCACCCTGGAAAGATCTGCAGGAGAGATTAATGCCGCCTTATTTCATTGGAAAAAATGACCAAGATTATAAAATAAGAACAGAGAGTCGCAGAAGAGATGTTGATAAATATTCCCATTATTCATAGAACAGCAGTTGACTGGAATAGCTTATCAAAGGAAATTTTCAGCCCCTTCCCGCAAAATAGATTTATTTTTAGAAAAAGATTGCCTTAAATGATCTTGGAAATGTGTAAATGGACTAGGTTGAGTTATTATAAAAGTGATTTAATGTATGGTATATTATGTGTATTTTATGTTGTATGCTATGTGTATATTATGTTAAGATAATTGTGTTGGAGAAATAGGACTAAGTTACCACCTGGTTGTTACCTACTTGTAACTTGTATATATATAATAATAATAATATGATCTTTGCGCCTAAATCCTTAGTTAGCTCAGATCCTCCCCTGCTGTTATCTCCTCTTTCAAGTTGTATAATGCTCGCCTTGCCTTCATTTCGACCGAATGAGCGAATATAACCAGAGGTTGGGAACCAGCGGCCTCCGGGCCAAATGAGGCCTTCCTGGCTGAACCACTAAGGACTTCTTGTCACTCTGTATCAAAAACCCATGTTTCAACAATTTTGTTTGCCATTTTTGCTAATACCACCAAGCGGAAAGCAAAACAGAGAGTATTCTGTTTTAGTCCACTTAGCGAATCAATTAATTTTCTCAAATACAATTTGAAAGTTAAACTATTTGATGTATGCTATAAGTCACCCATGAGCGGCGGTGGTTTCACAGGTGGCCTATCTATGCAGCCGGATGGTAAATGTGGTCTTCCGATGAAGGTGGTTCCCCACCTTTGAACTATACACTTCGCATTTCTTAAAGTTCTCCCACCTTGTCTTATTTTCACCCAATGGCAGAGAAGTTGGGTCGTCCAGGCCTGCGAGCCTTGCGTTTCCGACAAATTCTGACTCTTACGATTTTTCATTATTTATCTTTGACCACCAGAAATGGTGACAGAGTTACTAATTATAAATTTTTACTGATTCCGAAACAGTTCTCTTCTTAATCAACTTCCAATTCTGATGTGAGTCCCGAATCCAATTCCTGCAATGATTTTAATTCATTCTTATTAGTTACGGTTGTTTTGGAACTACGAAGAAGTTACATGAGGAATGTTCAAGAAGTCGGTAAAAACTCAAAGAATCTGAAGAAATAAGACGAACACTTTGTGATTTCCACAAATATATATTACGGAATACCTCTGGACCTATCTGTATTTGTGTCCTGATGATGGCTCACCGCCGAAACCGGTAGTCCGTAATATATATTTGTGAAAATTACAAAGTGTTCATCTTATTTCTTCAGGATGTCTTTCCACGAAGTACGGCCAGAGATGATTGATTAGATTCAAATAATTTTGAGTGAAATAAATTCTTATTACACACCATATTTAAGAGTTAATATGATATATAGATTAATTTTTAGTGTTACTGATATTAAATAACAAAAAATACAATTCATCGATCAAAACAATACATAGCATCTCCGAATCAGATTACAACGCCCAAGGAAAGACCCAGTTTTCGTACCGATATTTTTGGTACTATAATCCCAGCAATAACCACATTGCTATTAGCCATAAAGTATCTTTTTTTAAAGATGGTAGTAATAAATATATTATTCGACGCTTTAACCCTTTAGCGCCCAGCGTCCTATTTATAGGACACTCACGTTTTTGTGCGATATCTCACTTGATATTCACGAGAATGTGATAAAATGATACCAAGTTGTTACACCGGGACTGACGAGGATACTATCATTAAAATTTGTTTCAGAGCTTCAGCAGAACTACTTTTATAAGTCTGTGAAAATCGGCTTCTTTAATGCGCTGAAGCTACAATATAAAAAAAATTATAAAAATTTCTTAAAATGAAAGATACCGGTTATATGCATACCGCTTGACAGTATACGAGTGAAATATCCATTTCACGCTGTTATTTCTCAAGTTTCATCCTTTCTTTGCTATGAAATTGGCATTAATTTTCGCTTTCCTATATATAGGATACTGGGCGTTTGGTAGATGGAAACGTTGCGAAGTCGGGGTATTGCTACATAGTTATAGAACACATTGAACGTCTTTGATTTCCAGCTTAACTCCGTTAACAATGTAATAAAATGCAACAAGCATGCTATATAAGGACTAGCGAAGGTTTTCCTGCCAACAGTTGTATCCATTCCTCAGTTTTGTGATCATAGCTCGCCCGCGAACTTCGAATTTCTCGCCACACTGCATCAACGGCAGCATTTGCTGTGAAAACATCTGTCAACTTCTTAAACCTCTTAAACAATTCATTAGGAGTAAACCAATTAGATTTGGCTATAAATTATGGGACACTCTGGAGAAAATGGATATCGTTAAAATATTTCACTGTACTGCGGCAAAGAGTCGGAGAACATTAAAAATGCACCGCTAGGAACACGAGTTGTGAACCAAATGCTTTCCATTGTAGATGATCCGTCAAGTCACGTAATATATTTTGATAATTTTTTTACAAGTTTTGCGCTACTTGATGAGTTGAGAGAATAAGGAATATAAACTGGGACGATTAGAGAAAATAGAATGGGAAAATGCACACTGATGAGCGCCAAAGAGCTAGAAAAGTTCCCAATAGGATACAATGATTACAGATTTGAATCGAATAATGAGATTTTCATAGTGAAATGGAAAGACAATAAGTGTGTAGCAGTGGCTACAAATTTTGATACTTATGAACCCACTGTGCCACAAAGAACCCACAAAGATTTCAGAAGAGCGATAACCGTACCTTATCTAAAATTAGGATATGGTAAAAGAGTGCAGCGCGGGAGGCCATTCAGTTTTCTTTCAACATCAAGAGTCAACAATTCAGATGACATTAGATATGATGGAAAAGAACACATGATTTAGAAAAGAGACAAACAGCGGCGATGCCAATACAAGTCTTGTTCTAGCAAGTCTTTAACATACTGCAAAAAGTGTAATGTCACCTTGTGCATGAAGTACTTTCCTTTGTATCATAAGAATTAGGTCAGGCATGTAATTAATTACATATGACAGTCAATAAGTATTATTTATAAGGAGTAGTTACCAATTGTAATATATATATAAACGAACTTAAAAAACCTATAAAATATTATGACACTTGGGAGCAATACCTAGAAATTGCCGCTCAATTATATTGTTAATACACATTGTGAAACGTGGAATTAAAGACAATACTGCCTTTATATCACATATTTATGTTTATATTCTTGTTTACAAGTACCAAACAACAAATTTGTACCATTCTTGTGAAAATAATGGTTCATTTCATTGAATATGTATTTACGTGTACTGAGAAGCATTGTATGGGTCAAACGCCCAGCGTCCTATATATAGGACAGCTAATTATGCAAAAACTGTAAGCATAACGAAAAAATAAATATGACACTGTGTTTCTGCTTGCAAAATTACTGTATGTTGTGAAAATCATGACAAATTTCCGAAAAAATAATAATTTGTGTGTTAACGGGTTAAGTAAATTTCACATTGAGTTAACCTAAATGATTTCCCATGGAGTGAGTTCTTGGGTCCCTCAGGACCCTGACCTTTAAAATTGATTTCTAGGAATAATTATTACGACCCGAGGGAGTGAAGAATGAAAATTGAGTAAAAATGATTTACACTAAAATAGGGTAAAAGGAATATATTCGAAAAGCGGAAAACACGTGAATTAGTTTTAAAATGAAAACTAGGTAATTTTCTTTTTACGTGGATAGCCTTCGAATAATGACGAATTTAAAATCTGAAAATAAAATTCAGTTAGTTTAAGTTAATTTTAATTTATTTCAAACATCTGATTTCGACGACCAATAACACCGCAATAACAGTTATCAAAGTTACATAACGTAGAGAGTTGGGTCCTTGATGACCCTCAATGCTTTGCTTTCTTAAAACTCCTTTTATTGAAATTACAGTATTGTTGGTTTGAACCTCTAAATACGATCCCCCACGAATACGTAAACTATCAAATTGGACAAAAAATAAGGATTTTTTTCCAAAATGTATTTCCTGGGTCTCTGGAGACCCGCGGTTAGTACTCAGTGATGTGGAATGTTATCATGGTCGTCTACTTTATTTGCCTTAAAATATATGCGATGGAAATATGAAGTGACTTTTTTAATTTCCGAACCGTTTTCATTCTAAAAACGACCAAAGATGCATGAAACGAATAAAGGCGTCTCACTTAAATTTTAATCAATGCATTTGAAATGAATGTTAGCACAGAAAACAGTACATGATCCCACCGAAAATATAAACGTCGTAGAAAATCATATATATAAAAAGCAAATGCCTGTCCGTCTGTCCGTCCGTCTGTTCGTCTCCCTATTTATCTCAGAAACGGCTTGACTTAGAGATCTGAGACAAACTGCATTGTATTTCTATGATGCTGAAACCCCCAGAAAAACTATTCTCATCTCTTTTAAGGCCCCGGTTCGAATCCAGGAGCTCAAAATACGTTTCAATAAGAGATAATTTGTCACAAGAAAGGAAAATGATAATAGAATCTTATTTTAGTCGGGAAACATTCATAGAAATTCGAAATGGCGAGAATTTTGATAAAATACACGGAAAATTCGTAAAATGTTTCGGAAATAAACAAGCCATTGATTGGCCAAAAGTCGACCGATGAGAAGAAAAACCCAGATTGACATATGGGTATATATACCGGACCAAAATGTTTTTGCACAGCACCTCAGCAGCCTCTAGGGAAGATGGCAGAGTTGACCATCGAAACGTTGTCGACTTCAGTGTCACCTCAACTTACCTGGGTATTTACCCGAGAGCACTTTATACAAGCTATTCACCAGGAAAGCGTCAAGTCTCTAATCCCATCCCTTTGACGACCAAGACAATTTTGGAACGTTGATTTCATGAGTTATCCCATAAAAATACACGGGGATTATCAGTTACTATACTTTTCCATAAGAAATGTACTTAAAATAGGCTTTCATGTCTTGAAAACAGAAGAATCAATATTATAAAAAATGGTAAAAAATACAGTTAGTTATTACGATTTTACGACGGACTGTTTGTGGCTTCGGAGGACCAGATATATACGATAAAAGATATATTTTTAAACTAAATTAAGTTCCTTCGTACTTGACGGAGGCGTTTACTAGTAATCATATAATGAAATGATGATCGAAGCATAGCGATGAATCTACTTTTATGGGTATGAATCAAAATGAAGAAAATTTTAGCCACAGAACGAATATGAATACCGAGTAAGATATGCGGAAACGAACAAATCTGCTGGCTCTTGTATACATATATTTGATATTTTTTCCTTTGATGTAAGTCTTCAAGTTGATGTTTACTCCGTTCAGTTACTCTTCGTGTTGCTTCTGTTGTCTTACTTACCTCATAACTTGAGGGTGCTTTGTCCCAGATTCCTTTGGTTTGCCATTCCATAAATTAGCATCCGTATTATCCTTTGAGGATCGCTTTGAGAGCTCTTTCTACTGATAATCCAATGCTTTTGACAACTTCTTCTCCAGATTGATTTTCTCTTCTTGCCATGTTTGTGTGTGTATGTGTGATATGGACAAAATTTAATTATAACAACACTCTTTATAATTATATTTTTTACATATCACAATGATATACGAGGTTAGGTGGAAGAGAGGCCCACATGGGCCTAACCTCGCCTATAAAGGGTCTATATGTCTATCTATTTGTCTATTTTTCGTTTATCTTGATCAGTAAACCACAACCAGGTCCCTACCGCCTACTAGTGGGCGTTTTCAGTGACCGCTATTTCCTGGACAATAAAATCAACTGTCGAAACCGACAGTGGGTGAAAATTCATAATTAGATTAAAAGTAAACATTGTTTATAAAGAAATTCAGATGCACTCCGAAATGACGATAAACGAAAAATAATTGTTTCTATAATATTGATGATGGACAGATATTAGTGTAACCATTTCCAAAAGTTCTCGAATATGTTCCTTATTAAATTGTATTTACTTTTGCATTTTAATCCAACATCGGGGGCTGCTAGGAACTCACAGTCGACAAAATTGTGCCGTGTGTAAAAATGTTGGCAACCAGTGCTCTAGATAAACTAGGAAGCTGAAGAACCAACGATGTCTGTCGACAGACTGACAAGGCTGAGGACAAGACGAAAACAGATTCCAAAAGACCGTAAAAAACGCGCAGATGAACTGCACAGTAAAACTGTCTGATACGTATTTCGGTATCAAAGATACCGTCATCAGAGACGACCTTATTATCGTCTGTGTTAGACTTATCAGAACTGATTGAGGAAAAGTTTAAGTAATTGCAAGAATATCACCATTTTAGCGCTATATATAATTTAGATAATTTTTAATGAATCTATATGCATGACGTATTATTATTTTAACGAGGTAACCCTCAACTAACTATAAACGAGGTCTGACAATGAGAGATAATAGCTTGGCACACAATGCGGCTCAATCGTGTGGGATATTTTCTAATTACATGTAATTCCCTTAGACCTCAATCAATTGGGGTTAACTTCGCGAGCATAATACCATGATGTGGTCTTCATTGTACGGAAGCATCCCATTTCACGCTCAGGCGCACATAACTGCTACCGATGCGTTTGACTATTGTCCTCGGAAAAGTAATCCCATCGCTTTGCAGCATCAGTATGTACTCAGAATCCTCTAGCAATGAAGGGTTACTGTTGGCTCTCCATCTAGCGGCGGGCTTGTTAATCTTCGCCGTACTTTAAAACAAATTCCGAAGTTAAGGTTAGTTTTTCTCAATTTTATCAATCTTTTCTCTGCGAATCTTTGCAAGTGACTTCCTGTTTTTACTGTATTTTACGAAGCCATCCTTGAATATTTCATTTTGCTCTTAATCTTATATAATAACTATTCTATTATTCAAAGGTCTTAATTCAAAACAGAATGAATTTCTGATACTTTTTTATTCAGTAATAGAAATAGAAAAAGATTCCGATATTTTTAATAATGGTCGGATAAGCAGTAATCTGAAAATAGAAGACCTGGAAAAAGGAATGTTACTCAGTTGTTTTAATACTTAAAGAGCGTTAAAGTTGACGTAATACATTNTGCCGACGAAATTTAAACGAAGAACTGCAGTCAGTTAAACAAAGTTTTATCTAATTATAACAGTGTTCTAAATTTTATACCATTTGTCAGATTTTCAGAAATCAATGTAACATAGTTTTACGTAAAGTTTAGATGTGTGACGCGCTCAATTGTCACGGGCTCAATTGTCGCGCGCTCAATTGTCCGAAAACGGTTCTAAGAAGTGTCACTCGTCAGTTAATACTTAAAAATTCACCTAGGGTTAAACTTCCAAAGCATTTGCCTTGTTTACGATGTCGACTTATAACTATAGTGGAAAAAATGAAAATTTGATTGGAGAATAGTTCGGTTGGCTCAGTAAATTACATTACAAATCGTTTTTATTAACATATAACTCAAGATTTGTCGGTCATAGGAGATACTCTAAATGGATTGTCGTTAAAATGGTTTTAAGGTCGTAAGGATGTCGGTCAAGGGAATTTCGGTCAATTTTACGTCGGTCAAGAATACGTCGGTCAAGTGATCGTTGATAAAACTAAGTAATCCCATATATCTTCCTTCGGAGGATGTTTGCAGGAACATTGAATATCAGAGAACCATTCAGAGTTTCTTCTGGAAGAGTTTATCGGCAACCGAAAATAGCCTCCAATCAAATATACGAAGTTTAATTCTCTATCTCATCAAATCCGATGCTTATCCGTGACCGCAGGAGTGTTACTCACGCCTTTTTCCATCGACACGTCCTAAAATTACACACTGAGTCGGCTTAAATCCAGTCATTAAGGAGATTTGGAGATTAAGGGGCAGGAAGGCTCTGGCAGGGATAAAAAACTGCATTTCAGGCGAAGTCCTGCAGAAAAAAAAGAGGGACGGGACGCCCTTCCAACTCACGCCAACACGACCTCCCGCAAAGCTTTGCTTTAATTTGGACCTCTTTTAAATCCTCTTAGAGAAAATAATGTTGTTGTTATAACCAACCCCGTTGATGTCCCTTCCTTGCTAACCCTCTTTACGTAACCATAAAAGATCTCGTATAGATTAACGGCAGCCGTAGAAAGACAAAAATAACGAGTGGATGAAGTTTCACGCGAATGGGGAAAGCCCACAAACCCCGGGTACAAATACCTAAAAGAAACTCGCGTGATTCATTCATTCAAAGACATCCAAACATCCGAAGGTAACGACGGAGTGAGGCTCCCAAACGTTTAACCCGTGACAAGTTTGAGTAGAATTTTACGACTTAGGAAAACATAGGAATGATAAAGAAGAAAGATGGTTCTCTACGATGTCCTCCTCGCCACGAAGGACTTCCATCTGGATAACTAGGCCGCAATGTTCTTCCCTTTTGCGGTTTACTAATTTAATTCCGTCGCCAGCCACCGTGAATTTCCAGGAAAGCATATGTATACATATACTGCGATAGTTGTCCCTCCAGACTTGCTAATCTTAGTGCATTCAACCGCAAATCTCTCCTCGAAGATAATATCTAATTACGGTGTAGCAAAGGCGTTTCCTTTCAGGTCAGTGCCGAACAAAGCGTTGGTAGCGATCCTAAGCCAGAGTGTGCATTTATAGCGGAAAACCGGACATTTACTCTTCCAAGGACTAATAATAGGGGGTCAGCGGGACAGAATCGGATATTTACTGAAACCTCTCTGGGAAAACACGTACAGTAAATGTTCCTATAAGGTCTTGATTAGGGCGAGATTGAGACTGAAAAAGTCTCTTGTTCCATATAACCTGACTAGATGTTAGTGTAAATATAATAAATTTGTAAATCGATTAAGGGAAAAAACAGGTTTCTTCAATGTAAAAAACCCAAGTTATATCTTGGGAAAGAAATGTCCACAGCATGAAAACATCCACAAAGGAGAACGATGTGAAAAATTTTCACAAACCTTCTGTCAGTACATATTACCATGAAAGATCTGATTACCGACGAAAGCTTTCCGAAAAATTTTTCGGTTCAGAATCTTTAGTGAAGTGAAAAACTTTTGTGATTCCGGTAAAAAACGAGCGCGATCTCCGAGAGGCATCAAAGGAGCTTTACAAGGAAGTAATCACAAAAACCGATAGTTACATATAATCGTTATTTCCGCATAGTATCAGATAAGGTAATAGGGTAATAATAATAATATTAGGTAAGGTGTTAAAACATTCCCTGCCATACGTCACTGGTGGCTTGCGGAGTGCAAATCAAAATCATACAAGCTAAAAGGATGTGAAGGATGCTGCACATATGGAAATCACTTATACAAAAATTGACTAAAACTAATTCGTATAATTTTTAATGAATCTATATGCATGACGTATTATTATTTTAACGAGGTAACCCTCAACTAACTATAAACGAGGTCTGACAATGAGAGATAATAGCTTGGCACACAATGCGGCTCAATCGTGTGGGATATTTTCTAATTACATGTAATTCCCTTAGACCTCAATCAATTGGGGTTAACTTCGCGAGCATAATACCATGATGTGGTCTTCATTGTACGGAAGCATCCCATTTCACGCTCAGGCGCACATAACTGCTACCGATGCGTTTGACTATTGTCCTCGGAAAAGTAATCCCATCGCTTTGCAGCATCAGTATGTACTCAGAATCCTCTAGCAATGAAGGGTTACTGTTGGCTCTCCATCTAGCGGCGGGCTTGTTAATCTTCGCCGTACTTTAAAACAAATTCCGAAGTTAAGGTTAGTTTTTCTCAATTTTATCAATCTTTTCTCTGCGAATCTTTGCAAGTGACTTCCTGTTTTTACTGTATTTTACGAAGCCATCCTTGAATATTTCATTTTGCTCTTAATCTTATATAATAACTATTCTATTATTCAAAGGTCTTAATTCAAAACAGAATGAATTTNTAGATAGCAATTCGTACTGCTGGACGTTATTAGTTCTAACGTAATTAAGGTGACTTCGGTAGTCCCGCAGGGTAGTGTAATCGGACCATTACTATTTTTAGTATACATTAACGACCTTATCAATCTTATTGATAGTAAAGTTAGGATATTTGCGGACGATACGGTAATTTACAGGGAAATAGAGAGTACAGAGGATAGACTAACCCTTTCGAATGATTTAGATAACATTATGAAATGGTGCGATGATTGGAAATTAGAGCTAAATGTAGACAAATGCTCAGCAGTTAGCTTCTTCGAAAGAGAATTTACTATTAAAGATTATCGCTACAGCCCCTGTGAGATATATTTATCAACAGTAGAGTCGGTGGAATATCTAGGAGTAACTCTCACGAATAACTTAACATGGAGTAACCACATCCATAATATATGCACAAAAGCGCTTAATAAACTCGACTTCGTTAAAAGATGGTCGGTCAGAGCGAAGAAAAAGTTCGCGTTCGATGTTGTTTTGCGTTAGTTAGGCCTAATTTTAAGTATGCATGTAGTGTATAGGACTCTGCCGATAAGTGTTGTATTCGGGAATTAGAGAATGTGCAACGATTCGTTTTGAGAAGAATTGCTACAATAAATTAGTGAGCTAATGGATGCTTCAGGACGCAAGATGGGAAACTTTAGAAGTTAGAATAATTCAACAGAGGATGATCTTTCTGGATAAATTTAGAGAAAGCACGTTCAGAGATGATGTAGCCGATATAATTCGTCCACCATGTCTGGTGTTTAGACCCCCTTCCACACGCCGATAGGCGGCTTGCAGGGTATTTATGTAGATGTAGATGTTACATAGACCGTTTCGATACTGCGAGAAAGATCAGGGAAATAGATGCTAGAACGAATGGATTTGAGAACTCATTTTCCTCGCAAACGATGCGCGAAAGTATTCGATTACGGAAATAGAGCCATGAGAAACCCCCTGCCACACGCCGAAAGGCGGCTTTCAGGGTGCTTACAAAGATACAGGCATAAATTAGGAAGAATAAGTTCCCAGTAAGAGGTATTAAAATACGAGGGCTTCTCATGAGTTCTCACAATAAGTTTTCGTTTCTCCCTTCAAGCGAGCATAAAAAGGGGTTTTATAGAATTAAATGCTTTAAATAATGACATATAAAAATGTATTTTCTAAATATGTCCCTAATATACATCGAGATCTTTTAATTGTTTGCGGAAAGAATTTTTATTTATTTGCGTATGTAAAGATTTCCCACCCAGGATAGTAAAACGGAACCTTTTGCAACAGCTTTTTCCCATTTTTCAAAAAGAGGATTAAAGAAAGTTTGAGGAGACTTTTCAAAGAATATTCAAACGCGTACATGCAAATTAGCTCATATTGTGACATTCGGAGAAGGGAAGATGCGTTTTCGTTATGACGAAGGAATCTCCCCAACTTTCTCTCTGTTAAGTCTACTCTGTTCTTTCAAATTAAAAAAGTATATCAGTCCAAGTAGTGTTCCTTTCACCAATTCATTACTAACGCAAAATTCCTTTCACCAAATTAAGCTCATGGTTCATTCTCATAAGCCGTCATCAGCAGTGACGACCTTTTCTTGTTCATTGGGGCGGCTAGGTTTTTCATGGCTTCTTTCTTTCTTTTTGTATAATTTCGTAACTATTTTGGATAAATTTAATTTATTGTTTATTTATAAATTCAACATATTTAGATTCGTTTTTCAGAAAAAATTGTGAATTTAATAATAATCGCAAGAAATACATATTCAGCATATTAACCAAAAAAAATGATTTTTATAAAGAATTGTAGCGACCATAGCTGGCAAAAGAACTAATTGGTGTATCCAGGAGTATCCGGTATTAAGAGAATATGATAGATGAATAGATTACAATTAATGAAATTTTTGAATTAATCTAACAATAAGTTACACCTTCAATGACATGAAGAATAAAGTAAGTACTTTATGCACAGCTTATGACGGTTTAAGAAACATTGGTTTTTAAAATACCAAGATATTTTCATCACGCTACACAGGAATTTTAAGAAGCTACTCAAAACTGTAGGGATTGTAATCTTGCAACCGTCTAGAAATCTGGGGCTTCCGGATAACCAAGAGGGTAGCGCGTTCACTTTTGGTGAAAACGGTCCCGGGATAGATTCCCGGTGGGATCCCATGACCTAAGCTGTCGAAGGACTTTTAATATTATTAATAAATTGTATTCAGCTACTAGAGCTCATGTGAAATTAATTATTCATTAATCGGGTTTTTCTGATCTCACCGAACTAATTGAAGATTAACGTCGTAGGTTTTATGACTAATAATATACTTTTATAATATAAGTGTCTAATATCTCATTAGGAAAATGTTCTCCTTGTTTCTTCGCCGCTTCGTCCTATTGATTGTTATTGACCTATCAAAACTCGTTATGCTGTTCGTCGTTACGTAACTGTCGATCACCATCGGCAGAATGACTGAGTTGGGAAATCTCACTGCAGGTTCTTCGGTCGTGTAAAAGGATGATTGAGACATTCAGGTCGTTATATTGCGCTATTGGATACCCGAGATAACTTCTAACAATTATTGTGAGAAGGGTTGCAGTTTTTATTTTAATTTCTCTATTTATGAACAGCACCTTTTTCAGAATGGTAATTCCAAAATACTATCATGAAAATCCCTCCTTACCCTGAATTTGTTTTTACAGTTGCGTGAAATATTTATTTCTATATTATTATTACGATGAACTTATTCCAAGATGGCCTCTCTTTCACCTAACCTCAGGAAGTATTGAGCTCTTCGAAGTTCACCATAAACCATCAAAGCTAGGGTCCTGTCCACTAACTTTGAATGTTAATGGAGTACCAAAAATCCACTGCTTCGGCCTCGACTTTGTGGTAGCTATTCATGATGAAAAGAATAAGAAACACTTATACACGTTACCACGGGATAATTTAATGAAACGACCTAGGTTTCGACGCGTCACGTCATCGTCAGGTACAGGAAACAGTGAAATTGTGAATTTTTTTCCTGTACCTGACGATGACGCGACGCGTCGAAACCTAGGCCGTTTCATTTAATTATCCTGTGGTAACGTGTATAAGTGTTTCTTATTCTTTTCATTAATGGAGTACTTTAAACGGCTGTTAACTCGACCATTAGTGGCTACTTCCATTCTCATATTGATATATTACATGCTAATAATATCAAACTACTAGTAAAAAACAATTGGCTACAATTTACATATATCTAGAAAAATAAATAAGTACATACAAACAAACCGGGAAACATTTCTACAAATTAAATAAAAATAACACAACCAAAGTAATTGGCAGTCTATATAAACCTTATAAAGCGTGAATATTCACGCTAAACCTTCAGTTGACGNAAATTAACGGTTTAAAACATTAACACGGATTTGGCTGAATGCTGCACGAAATCCAACTATTTAGGAGTATTAGCAACGATTTAGCAGTAAATTTCCCTATTCAGCTTGGTAGAGAGATATTTAACCATGTTCAAATTTCCGATTTATCCGTCATTCTGATCAACTGTATCCCGCTTCTATTAGAAAAGCGATCGATATAAATGAAAAGCTTTCAAAGGGTCGGTGGAGTAACCATAAAAGTTAATTTGAAAAAGTTAGTAGGAAATCCTATTTTTAAATATTTACGTATTAAATTTCTATACATAATATCTAATCGAGAATACTGGGAAAGAGAAATAAAATATTTTACACGAAATTCGATAAAGGAGTAATGTCTCGGCTCTGAAGTTTTTCCGTCTTACTTTCATCTACGTCGTTTACAAACCCCTCGTTTTCGATTATTCTCATATCAAACAGTTAATGCACTAAAAACCTTTCTCATGCATAAAATCACTACGTAGTAACAAAATTACATCACGGATCGACCTTCAATTTCTAACCCTTTCTCTGTACAGGTCATTTGTAGGTTTAGTTTACTACCGTGAAAGCAGAAAAGAATCACTCCGGATTGTTCATGTTTAGTGTTTCGCGTCTTCTTCCGTTTATGTCCGATTCTGAAAAAGAATTGAATTCAGTGAGATTAAGTCCGCATACATTTTAGCATAAAGTTAAGCATGAAGTTAAATTGAAGAACAAAAGAACGAACGAATTTAAGTTAAACGAAAATGGGTAAGAATGACTTTGCGCAAGATGGTGCGCACCCAGAAAAAATCCCAAGGAAGAATGGTTTTGAATAAAGTCTGACGGGACCGGGAATCGAACCCGGGTCGGGTGCTCTGTCCGTTGAGCTATCCCGGCAGAACATTTCTCCAAGCCATTCGGGATACTTTGTGGGCAAAGAATGTTCTGCCGGGATAGCTCAACGGACAGAGCACCCGACTGGCAATTGGGAGACTCGGATTCCCGGTACCGTCAGACTTTTTTCAAGTCCATTCTTCCTTGGGAATTTAAGTTAATTCCCGTTTTGAAATCGCACCATTAACGAATGGAATAATTGTCTTTGGGAACTTCCCTAAAAATAGCAGTTTCTAAATGAAATATGCAGAACTTGTGTGAACGAGTGAGCTAACGGTTGACGAAGTGCAGTTGGAACGGGGGATTGTGGGGTGAGGTAAAGTGAGTACTTGTCCCCGGGACCGCTATGGTATGTACCAGTGAAGGCCTCCAAAGAACCCTAAAAAACTAGCATGATAATAATGGATGTAAATTAAAGAACAAATTTTGCTATGCATGAACCTTTATTTGCTATGCATGAACTTTTAGTGACCTTTTAAGTGAAAATCTCGTATTTTTAGGGAAAATGTCAGGAATGAATTAGTGTACTTCTAAGCTAAGAGACGGCTGTATTGTAATATTGTACTGCAATAGCTAGAACATATTTGTATATATTTTTGTCATTTAGAAATATACGTATTGCAATAGAGTATCGTAGTGCTAGATCATGGATGTTCTGTAGAAAGCAAAAACGTTTCATTATTGTAATTATAATTGTATATTTTACTGTCTGACTGTATAGCGTAGGGTTACATTAATTGTTAATAGTATAGTCCATTTAGATAGATATATTAGTCCTTCTCTAACGCATGCAGTGAAAATGATAATAGTAAAAAAAAGTAGAAATTTAACAGAATTTTTTGGTTCCTAAAGTTACCAATATCCCGTATGTACATTCACAGACGACGTAGCCAATATAACTCGTCCTCCATGTTACATAGGCAGTTAAAGACCAGGAAAATAGATACTATAACGAATCGTTTTAAGAACTCATTTTCCCCATGAATGATACGCAAAAGTAATTGATAAGGGAAATAGAGTCACGGTGCACCCCCTGCCACACGCCGAAAGGCGGCTTGCGGGATACTTACGTAGACATACAGGTAAAAGGATACTTTTGGTTCGTTTGTTAAATTTTTCTAAAATGAAGAATTTCTGCTGAAAGTTTATAGTTTTTGTTTAATTCTTTTAGGAAATTTGGAAGCGGTGAAGACATACGAGTACATATTGTCTCAGATGGCAGTTCCATCTCTGAAACAGTTAATAATAATTGTTTCTTGATGGAAACAGAAAGACCCAAATTAAATCCATTTTAATGATAATTATTGTAGACGAATACAAAAAAACATTCCCTAATTGGAAAACGCGATTAGCCGGGATTTGTGCCAGGAACCTCGGGATTGGAATTAGCTCTGACAACTCGTCCATCGCTGCCAGTAGAGATGACAAAAAATTATGTTCCCTTCAATCACGCCCATTAAATCAAATATATCTCAGATCTTTATATCTACATCTACATTAATAACCTGCCAGCCGCCTTCCGGTATGTGGCAGAGGGAAATAGTTTACGTGATCAAGCATTCACAGAGTAAATGAATTTTTATCCTAAGATATCCTAAGATCCTAGTTTTTAAGTAATTTATAGAGCTTCTAGAGAGATCGTCCTTAATGTAATGAAGGTCGTTCCGAAGAATATTTAGATTTTAATGTATTATACCAAAGAAACTAGCGATTTTTGTAAAATTCATAGAGTTCCGTATCAATAACCAACGGCTTCGTTGTTATTTTTAAGTCGAAATGGATGAGCATACATTGGAAACAGCACCTGAGGGAATTAACAACACGGTCGCAACTACGATAGTATGAGATCTTTCACCGTATGTCGCATTCGAATTCTCGATGTAAAGGCTACGTAAAAAAACATAAGGTATGACGCAAATGCGTTAGAATTTCATATTTATTGAACGTTCAGAATTTCATATTCATTGGAGTAAAACGCCATGTGCCTTTGGCTGGCGTGATACATCATGCAGTTTTTTGATACATATCCATGCACATTAATCGTATTGAAAGTAGCCCATGATTCCAAATTCTCTTAAAAAATTAACGGTTTAAAACATTAACACGGATTTGGCTGAATGCTGCACGAAATCCAACTATTTAGGAGTATTAGCAACGATTTAGCAGTAAATTTCCCTATTCAGCTTGGTAGAGAGATATTTAACCATGTTCAAATTTCCGATTTATCCGTCATTCTGATCAACTGTATCCCGCTTCTATTAGAAAAGCGATCGATATAAATGAAAAGCTTTCAAAGGGTCGGTGGAGTAACCATAAAAGTTAATTTGAAAAAGTTAGTAGGAAATCCTATTTTTAAATATTTACGTATTAAATTTCTATACATAATATCTAATCGAGAATACTGGGAAAGAGAAATAAAATATTTTACACGAAATTCGATAAAGGAGTAATGTCTCGGCTCTGAAGTTTTTCCGTCTTACTTTCATCTACGTCGTTTACAAACCCCTCGTTTTCGATTATTCTCATATCAAACAGTTAATGCACTAAAAACCTTTCTCATGCATAAAATCACTACGTAGTAACAAAATTACATCACGGATCGACCTTCAATTTCTAACCCTTTCTCTGTACAGGTCATTTGTAGGTTTAGTTTACTACCGTGAAAGCAGAAAAGAATCACTCCGGATTGTTCATGTTTAGTGTTTCGCGTCTTCTTCCGTTTATGTCCGATTCTGAAAAAGAATTGAATTCAGTGAGATTAAGTCCGCATACATTTTAGCATAAAGTTAAGCATGAAGTTAAATTGAAGAACAAAAGAACGAACGAATTTAAGTTAAACGAAAATGGGTAAGAATGACTTTGCGCAAGATGGTGCGCACCCAGAAAAAATCCCAAGGAAGAATGGTTTTGAATAAAGTCTGACGGGACCGGGAATCGAACCCGGGTCGGGTGCTCTGTCCGTTGAGCTATCCCGGCAGAACATTTCTCCAAGCCATTCGGGAAACTTTGTGGGCAAGGACTTTTGCGATTTCGTCCGCATGGCGGCATCGTTCGCAGTCACGGCTTCATTGAAGCACCGGCCACACAAAGTGATGGAAAGGAAAACCCCCTTCATGTTGGAAACAAGGAAAACGGGTAAGGGTGACTTTGCGCAAGATGGTGCGCACCCAGGAAAAATCCCAAGGAAGAATGGACTTGAAAAAAGTCTGACGGGACCGGGAATCGAACCCGGGTCTCCCAATTGCCGGTCGGGTGCTCTGTCCGTTGAGCTATCCCGGCAGAACATTTCTCCAAGCCATTCGGGAAACTTTGTGGGCAAGGACTTTTGCGATTTCGTCCGCATGGCGGCATCGTTCGCAGTCACGGCTTCATTGAAGCACCGGCCACACAAAGTGATGGAAAGGAAAACCCCCTTCATGTTGGAAACAAGGAAAACGGGTAAGGGTGACTTTGCGCAAGATGGTGCGCACCCAGGAAAAATCCCAAGGAAGAATGGACTTGAAAAAAGTCTGACGGGACCGGGAATCGAACCCGGGTCTCCCAATTGCCGGTCGGGTGCTCTGTCCGTTGAGCTATCCCGGCAGAACATTTCTCCAAGCCATTCGGGAAACTTTGTGGGCAAGGACTTTTGCGATTTCGTCCGCATGGCGGCATCGTTCGCAGTCACGGCTTCATTGAAGCACCGGCCACACAAAGTGATGGAAAGGAAAACCCCCTTCATGTTGGAAACAAGGAAAACGGGTAAGGGTGACTTTGCGCAAGATGGTGCGCACCCAGGAAAAATCCCAAGGAAGAATGGACTTGAAAAAAGTCTGACGGGACCGGGAATCGAACCCGGGTCTCCCAATTGCCGGTCGGGTGCTCTGTCCGTTGAGCTATCCCGGCAGAACATTTCTCCAAGCCATTCGGGAAACTTTGTGGGCAAGGACTTTTGCGATTTCGTCCGCATGGCGGCATCGTTCGCAGTCACGGCTTCATTGAAGCACCGGCCACACAAAGTGATGGAAAGGAAAACCCCCTTCATGTTGGAAACAAGGAAAACGGGTAAGGGTGACTTTGCGCAAGATGGTGCGCACCCAGGAAAAATCCCAAGGAAGAATGGACTTGAAAAAAGTCTGACGGGACCGGGAATCGAACCCGGGTCTCCCAATTGCCGGTCGGGTGCTCTGTCCGTTGAGCTATCCCGGCAGAACATTTCTCCAAGCCATTCGGGAAACTTTGTGGGCAAGGACTTTTGCGATTTCGTCCGCATGGCGGCATCGTTCGCAGTCACGGCTTCATTGAAGCACCGGCCACACAAAGTGATGGAAAGGAAAACCCCCTTCATGTTGGAAACAAGGAAAACGGGTAAGGGTGACTTTGCGCAAGATGGTGCGCACCCAGGAAAAATCCCAAGGAAGAATGGACTTGAAAAAAGTCTGACGGGACCGGGAATCGAACCCGGGTCTCCCAATTGCCGGTCGGGTGCTCTGTCCGTTGAGCTATCCCGGCAGAACATTTCTCCAAGCCATTCGGGAAACTTTGTGGGCAAGGACTTTTGCGATTTCGTCCGCATGGCGGCATCGTTCGCAGTCACGGCTTCATTGAAGCACCGGCCACACAAAGTGATGGAAAGGAAAACCCCCTTCATGTTGGAAACAAGGAAAACGGGTAAGGGTGACTTTGCGCAAGATGGTGCGCACCCAGGAAAAATCCCAAGGAAGAATGGACTTGAAAAAAGTCTGACGGGACCGGGAATCGAACCCGGGTCTCCCAATTGCCGGTCGGGTGCTCTGTCCGTTGAGCTATCCCGGCAGAACATTTCTCCAAGCCATTCGGGATACTTTGTGGGCAAAGAATGTTCTGCCGGGATAGCTCAACGGACAGAGCACCCGACTGGCAATTGGGAGACTCGGATTCCCGGTACCGTCAGACTTTTTTCAAGTCCATTCTTCCTTGGGAATTTAAGTTAATTCCCGTTTTGAAATCGCACCATTAACGAATGGAATAATTGTCTTTGGGAACTTCCCTAAAAATAGCAGTTTCTAAATGAAATATGCAGAACTTGTGTGAACGAGTGAGCTAACGGTTGACGAAGTGCAGTTGGAACGGGGGATTGTGGGGTGAGGTAAAGTGAGTACTTGTCCCCGGGACCGCTATGGTATGTACCAGTGAAGGCCTCCAAAGAACCCTAAAAAACTAGCATGATAATAATGGATGTAAATTAAAGAACAAATTTTGCTATGCATGAACCTTTATTTGCTATGCATGAACTTTTAGTGACCTTTTAAGTGAAAATCTCGTATTTTTAGGGAAAATGTCAGGAATGAATTAGTGTACTTCTAAGCTAAGAGACGGCTGTATTGTAATATTGTACTGCAATAGCTAGAACATATTTGTATATATTTTTGTCATTTAGAAATATACGTATTGCAATAGAGTATCGTAGTGCTAGATCATGGATGTTCTGTAGAAAGCAAAAACGTTTCATTATTGTAATTATAATTGTATATTTTACTGTCTGACTGTATAGCGTAGGGTTACATTAATTGTTAATAGTATAGTCCATTTAGATAGATATATTAGTCCTTCTCTAACGCATGCAGTGAAAATGATAATAGTAAAAAAAAGTAGAAATTTAACAGAATTTTTTGGTTCCTAAAGTTACCAATATCCCAATATTTTGCGTTGATTATATTAGAAAGTCCACCTTTATTTCACCTACTCGACCAATAAGTCTTGCGATTCTGATGTACCTATTTCCCACCGCCGTTGTTATTTGATACGAGTGAAAAAGCAAAAGCAACTTTAATTATTTTTCCCTAGTCAGTTTGTAAATATTTTGATACAATTTCATATATGCATTAATACAATGGCTAATTGTTTGAATGGAATTTCGTAATTCATGACCCACATACTGAAATCATCAGGGGGCATGGCTGGGGTATTTCAATGATATTTAAATTGTGCTCATGTAAAACTGAATACGAGTCGATAGATGACAATCAAATCAACAAAATCTCGAAACATTTTGTTGGTTTTTACGTTCAATAGGAATCAATACATTGAAATATATAGGACGAATTCAATTAATTAATATCGAAGATCAACCTTTTTAATTCCACAGTCGCTGACCTGAACGGATATATTGTCGACGTTTTGAGCGCAAACATATGATAGGGAAAATGGAATAGGAATCAAATATTGTTTTCGAAATAAAAGTACGCTTAATATTTTATTATAATTAATAATTTGTTAGTTTAAATGACGATGTAGTAAGAATTTGGTACCCAAGTTTGAATATTAGAGTGTCTTGCTTCCAAGTACCATTCAAGTTATGCTGAATAGTACATCAGAGCGTTTGGAACTTTTTCTAGGAATTGATGCTTCATATTGATGCTTCATGCATCCTGATTCAAGGATATGGAAAGGGCAGAAGATAGAGGTTTGGAGACTGTAAGATCAAACCTATGATAGTTAGGACCTGTATCTCAGTTTTCTTCGGGATTTTTTACTGAGACCCGTACAATATAAAAATACGAAGAGATTACAGCAATTTGTAACTGATTCCATAGTCCAAATAAATCTTCAACAAGACTGTAAACTTATGAAACCGTTGCTCATTAAAATGTCAGTAGAAAATGGAAATTTTAGCCTTATTCAATAATTAGTATAATTAACTGTGCTTCGAAAACAGGTCATTTTGCATGTGAGCCACCACCGGGAATCGAACCCGGGGCCGCTTTCACCAAAATATTTTGCCCACTTGACTAACCAGAAGCCGCTGAAACCTATTCAAGATACGACTGATTGTAAATCGAGATGATATGCCAAATATATCGAGTAATGAAATGGATGTAACACATCTTACGTAAAAATTAGCAAAAGCTTATTTTTTATGCCAAGTCTTTCTGTTTAAATTTTCAAGGCTTTGTCGTTTTTTTCTGAACAATGTCAAAAAATTATATGAAAGCCATATTTTACGTAGTGAATATTTTTATCTCATGCCATAGAGGATGGATGATAGCATATTCTTTTATTTTGATTGATACCTCGCCTTTTTACAGCAATTTTTAAAGAACTGAAAAATATATCCTATTCTTACTTTAGCCTTACATTTTTCTTTAGACGAAATAATATCCTCGGAAACATGAGATGCTCTGGAATATTTTACATGGGATTCTCTGGAAATTATATACCGTTTCAAAAGAGAACTAGGTACAATCGTGCCTAATTCGGTAATATTAGGAATTAGGTAATAATCGTGCCGATCATGGACTGCGGAAAAAGGAGTAAAGTGCCGAAACTGAGGTTTTATTCTTAAATTTACCATCGGAAGGATTTTCGGACTTGGACCCTCCCAATCGGCGTCCCTCGTTAAAAAAACTGTCAACGTACATTAAGCTTGTTATTCATACCTATTGTTTCTCACGGTGATTAAAGGATTTTAAGCGTATCTCATCCTTCCAATCAATGGAAACGAACTTTTTTAAGCATGAAGTAGAGGAATAAATTTGGATTCCGAGATGTAAATCTGGTTTTAACTGTCGAGGGTAAGAGGTGAGACAGGAGCTGGCGATGTCAGCGCTCCTAAAAAAGCTTTACCCTTAGGGATTTAAAGAGAAAAGTCGCTCACGTTGGGATATTACAGGTAGTAAATGAAAGTAACCTTTTCATCCCGCAAGATAAGCAAGAGAAAGTGTTTGAAGAATTTCATTTCGTTAGATTTAATCGTCATAGAAGACGGGCGGCAATTTAGTTTCTGTCCTTCACCTCGTAATCTGCGATATTCTCACCTTGAACTTGCCTTGTTTTGAGAAATGAGCAGGCTGATCATATCTCTACACTTCGAAAACGGAATAAGTTCTTCGCACGATTTTCTAAGGTTGTTTTCGTTTCCACGTAGGAATACTACTACGATTAATGTGAGCCATTTTATTGATTACTATTTGTATTGCCCTAACTGCATTATAGATGTACTTAATGTCCGGCGGTAACTTAGAACTATTTAAAATTATTTCAATACTACGCTATACTCTCAAAATGTCGATAACAAAGCTGTTCAGTTCCGTGACACAATTTTTTAGAAATAAGGTATTTCAACGCTATTAAATTTCAACTCCTTATCTTCCAGACATTCGTCGTCTTAGTAGCTAATATTTATTCAAATATATGTTAGATTGGTACACCAGTATCAATTGTATAAAGACGGTTCTCAGCAAAATACAAAATAAACACCCTCGGTCTAAACCAAAATCGTCATTGACTTGTCCTATTAAAGTTGTATGGGTCATTCTACGTCAAGTGGACCAATATTTAGAGAAGTTCCCCGCTCGACCAACACAAATTTCAATGAAATTTTGTTTGAACATTTATTCATATACTCAATGAACATTGGCCAATTTTTACATCCATCGGTGAATTACCTGCTGAGATGGTCATTTGTTTGACCCCCTACTGCAGCCTTCAACAGAACGACATCAGTTTTTATCAACTTTGAAACACGTTATCTCAACCAATAATCTGTTGAGGAAAACAAAAGTTTCTAGGTATTCTTACACAATTTTTGTTTCTCTATTAAACAAAATAATTATAAAACTTTCATGTGCGAATTCCATACCGAAAATTTGAAGCAATATCAGCCGAAAAAATTATGGCTCGAAAAATATTTAAAGTTTGGCATTTTATATCTTTTGAAATTAACATACAATAAACATGAAACTTTGTGCCTTATAACTACTGTATACAAGGTGTTGGAATAAAAAGTTTCATTTTCT